>PVHY01018976.1:0-28244 GCA_004024945.1 Uropsilus gracilis | reverse complement strand
GTGCACGGTGGCTCGTGCCTGTAAGCTTCAGCCTATGAAGCGGCCAGGGCTAGGGATTGTGGTTCGAGTCCTGCCTGGGGCCTGTAGTGAGACCTAGCTCCAAAAAAAATAGCTGGGAGTGGTGGCGCGTGCCTGTAATCCCAGCTACCTGGGAAACTGATGCTAGGGATCGCTTGAGTCTGTGGTACCCTGGGCAACATGAGCCTGCATGCAGTCTCACAGGCAAAAATAGCGAGACCTAGTCTCAAAAAAAAAAAAAAAAAAAAAAGTAAAAAAAAAAACAAAACTTTTTTTTTTTTTTTTTGAGACTAGGTCTCGCTATTTTTGCCTGTGGAACCGCAGGCTCTCATTGCCCGGGGTACCACAGACTCAAGCAATCCTCAGCCTCAGCTTCCCAGGTAGCTGGGATTACAGGCACGCACCACCATGCCCAGCTATTTTTTAGGGACTAGGTCTCGCTACATGCCCTTGGCGGGACTCAAACTGTGATCCCTGATCCTGACCGTGACTTCCTAGACTGCTGCTTACAGGCACGTGCCATCATGCCCGGCAATGAATAAAAACTATTATCTTTCAGTCTCGTGATAAGGTATTATTTAAGAGCAAGTGTAAAATACCATAACCAAGGGGGGTTGTTCCATTGGAGTGCTTTGGCATGGCCAGTAGTTAAAGGACAGTGAAAATCATGAGGGTTAGCTGGGCTTTAGGATCAAATACTAAATGCTCATGGGTGGTATCAGGTACTCTATCCATAACCTAACTGCCTGAGCTTTTTGGGTATTTGTATGAAGATGACTTGTATATTTACTGTAGCTAAAATAGAAAGGGAAATATTTTTAACACATTTTAAAAAAGATTGGTCATTTTAAGTGTTCTTTTATTAATTTATTTTTTGTTTCCTACATCATTTTTTTTTTTTTTTTGAGACTAGGTCTTGCTATTTTTGCCTGTGGAACTGCAGGCTCACATTGCCTGGGGTACCACAGACTCAAGCAATCTCTAGCCTCAGCTTCCCAGGTAGCTGGGATTACAGGCGCATGCCACCACGCCCAGCTATTTCTTGGGGACTAGGTCTCACTACTTGTCCCCGGCAGGACTTGAACCGCGATCCCTGGCCCTGACCGTGACTTCCTAGACTGCCGCTTATAGGCATGCACCACTGTGCCTGGCCCCCATTATTCGTTTTTGTACAATATTGTATTTCTCCCTTCATGTGTAGGTCCCTTAATTCTACTGCCACAGCACTCATGACCATCACCACTGTCCCTTGTGCTTTCCCCTTCCCTGTTTTGACCTTTTCTTCTCCCCCTCCCCTGCTGTTTGCCTCAGGTTGATATTTTCCATGCAAAAGAGTTTCTACAAATACCAGCAATTTATAAAACAAAAAGTTGGCCAATAAATGCGTGAAAAGTTGCTCAACTCACTAATAAGTAAATGCAAACCAAAACAATTTTTCATGGTTAAACACAGATAACACAACAAAACAGGTTAAGGGCTTAAATAGCTATTTGTCCAAAGAAGATATACAAATAGGCAATAAGTATTTGAAAAGGTGATCAGCGCTATTAGCCATCAGGGAAAGCAATTTAAAACCACAAATCAAATACCACTTCATTGCATACTAAGATGGCTATAATTCAAAATACAAGAAGAAACAGCCAAGCGTGGTGGCGCGCGCCTATAATCCCAGCTACCTGAGAAGCTAAAGCTAGGGATCAGTTGATGTCCACGGGTTCGAGACAACCCTGGGCAACAAAGTGAGACCTAGTCTCTTAAAAAAAAAAAAGACAAAAGAGATTATAAGTGTTGATGAGAACACACAAAAACTGGAAACCTCATACTTTGTTGGTGGCCATGTAAAAATGGTGTGACTGGTATGGGAAGTAGTATGTCAATTTCTCAAAATGTTAAACAGAATTTCATATCACACAGCAATTCTACTCTTAGGTATCTACACCGGAGAAATGAAACCATAAGTCCACACAGACTTGCATGTGAATATGCATAGCAGTATTAGTTACATTAATCAAAAAGTAGAAACAAATTTGGGGTTGTTTATCAATCAATGGGTGAATGTATAAATTAAATGGGATATGTCCATTCAAAATGGAATACTGTTCAGCAATTAAAAAGGAACAAAATGGCCAAGTGTGCTGGCATGCGCCTGTAATTCCAGCCCTGGGAGGCTGAAGTCAGGGATCACTTGAGTCTGTGGGTTCAGACTACTCTGGCAATGAAGTGAGACCTTGTCTCTAAAAAACAACAACAACAACAACAACAACAACAAAATGCTGACACATACTACACATGGGTGAATGTCAAAAGAATTGAGTGCACTGAAACAAACCAGACACGAACAAACACATATTTTATGATTTCATTTATATGACATATCCAGTATAGGCAGATTTCTAGAGACAGGAAGTATATTGGGTTACCAAGCTTTGGGAGTGGGACTGAAGAGTCACTGTAAATGGGCACAAAATAATAATAAAAATATTCTGAAACTAGTTTGTGGTGATGGTTGCTCTAGAAACACACAAACTCTATAAATACACAAACCATAACTTCACACTTGAAATTTGATGGTATATATTACATTTCAATAATTTTTTTTTTTGAGACTAGGTCTTGCTGTTTTTGCCTATGAAAACACAGGCTCACATTGCCCATGGTACCATGGACTCAAGCAATCCCTAGCCTCAGCTTTTCAGGTAGCTGGGATTACAGGCGCATGCCACCACGCCCAGCTATATTCTTTTGGAACTAGATCTTGCTACATGCCCCCAGCGGGACGTGAACCACTATCCCTGACCCCTGCCGCGGCTTTCTAGACTGCCGCGTAAAGGCATGCGCCACCATGTCTAGCCCTCAATAAAAGTTTCTTTAAAAAAAAATGAAAAGGATGGCTAATAACCAGTATATTGATGGAGTTATCAGGAAATAGATAACTTCAAGGATTTTTCTAGAGCACTATCTCCCCATATATATTAAAACGTACACACCCTTGACCTAGCACTTTCACTTCTAGGAATTTCTTTAGCTGAATGGGCAGAGACCGTTGTGCTAGGATATTTTCTGCAGTATTGTTTAGAATATTTAATATTTGGAAACAATCCAACTGTTCTCTAGTAGGAGAAAATAATATGGAAGGCTGTGCAGTTCTTAAAGAGCACGAAATTGGCCTACATATATTGACACAGAAATATGTTCATTGATGTGGATTTTTATTATTATGGAACATGTTCAACATAAACAAAAATAAGATTATAATGAGCTTTCATGCATCTGCTACCCAGCTTCAGCAATTACTAGAGGAAAGAATTTTTATGGATGAATGGTTGCACAACAATGTGAAGGTATTTAATGCCACAGAACTTATACACCAAAAATGGTTAAAATGGAAAATTCTTGTCATATATATCTTATCACAACTAAAAGAAAAATTTTAGTACACTACAGAATGGAATACCACAAAAGGACAGAAAGAAATGGATTTGGGTGGATGTCAAGGGCATTATCCTAAATGATTTTTGCTTTTTTTTTTTTTTTTTTGAGACTAGGTCTTGCTATTTAAGCCCGTAGGACCGCAGGTTCTCATTGCCCGGGGTACCACAGACTCAGGCAATCCCCAGCCTCAGCTTCCCAGGTAGCTGGGATTACAGGTGTGCACCACTACACCCAGCTATTTTTTTGGAACTAGGTCTTGCTACAGGCCCCAGGTGGGACTTGAACCATGATCCCTAGCCCCGGCTGCTTCATAGTCTGAAGCTTACAGGCACAGCCACCATGCCCAGCCAAGGGCAGTATCCTAAATGAGAAAAATCATTCTCAAAAATCACATATTGTATGAGTCTATTTACATAAAATTCTCAAAATAACAAAATAATAGAAATGAAAATAGATTTATACTTGTCAAAGGTTAGGAATCTTGGGATGGAAGGATAGTGGTTGTGAGGAAGATCTGTTAGTAGTAGGATAATTTCACAAGCCAAATAAATGAGGACGAGCCTATGATGGCAAAATTAGAACTGGAAATCTAAGTAGCACAGTCTACCATATACTAAGAAAGCACATCTTCACCCAGGATAAGGACATAGCTCCAGGAAAGAAAAAGACAAAGGGCCAAATATGGACAAGCAGCAATAAAAAAGGAGATGGAGGGCGGGGCATGGTGGCGCATGCCTGTAAGGGGCAGCTTAAGAAGCCGTGGCAGGGACCAGTGATCGAGGTTCAAGTCCCAAAGTGGGGCATGTAGCGAGACCTACTCCCAAAAAAATAGCTGGGTGTGTGATGGCGCGTACCTGTAATCCCAGCTACCTGGGAAGCTGAGGCTGGGGATTGCTTGAGTCTGTGGTACCCTGGGCAAGGTGAGCCTGTGGTTCCACGAGCAAAAATAGGGAGACCTAGTCTCAAAAAAAAAAAAAAAAAAATCCAAAAATAAAATAAAATATGAAAAAAAAGTAATAGGATAGTTTCACCTTTTTAAATAGTTACCTTAAACAGATTTTTTTAAAAATTTAACATAGTTCTTCATCTTGAGGTGGTGGTTACAGGAATCTGCTCATGTGATAAAATGTCATTAAACCACATACACATATCTTAGCAACATCAATTTCCTTGACATTGTACTGTAATCATGTAAGATGTAGTCATTGGGAGAAAATGGATGAAAGGCACACTGGAACTATTGTACTATTTTTGCTACTTCCTGTGAAGCTATAAATATTTCAAAATAAAGCTTACCACAGTTCATTTATAGAAACTTGTATGCAGTATAATGTAATTACTAGCAGTTATTATTTATCATTGTCCTCATTTTATATTTGACAAAACTAATGCCCAGGTTAGGGTTGACAGTAAAAGTCAGTCTGTATTCTTAACTACTGTCATTCCATACTGTGTATATATATTCAACACTTACATTAAAACATTTGGGCAGAGACACACCATTTGTTATGGTGGTTATTCCTGGAAAGATAGAAATAGGGAAGGATTTCATTTTCAGCACTCACTGTAGGTTTCTATGTTGTTCAGCTAGTTTACAAACAAGCATGTTCTGTTTATAATCAGACAAAATTATTAAAGAAATTTTCATGGGGGTGTTGGCCGTGGGTGGGGGAAGGGAAAGCTCTGCTCCTCCATGTTGCTCCAATTATGGATCTGAGTGAAGCTACATTCTCAAAGATAGAGGTTGGCAGGGTGGGCCCCCAACCCGGTTAGGTCACCTTCCTTTCCCTGCCCTTAGTTTGTGTTCTTCTCTTTGGTCATTTTGATTCTTTTGAGCCTCGCCATTCCTCCACAATGGGGTGGCTCCAGGGTTGCCTGCGGGGCGGGCTGCAGAGGAAGGACGCAGTTCTGCCTGGTTCAGCTCCAGACCCGGGGCTGCGGCAGCTGCCCCCCAGGGCAACAACCAGGACCGAATGGAGCCGAAGGCTGCAGGGAGGGGCCGGGCTGTAGACACCGCTTTTTCAGTCACTGACGTTTTCCAAAACTAGTCCAGCCTCTCAGGTCCGGTGTGCTTGTTTCCCATTGGCTAACTTTTACTGGAACAAGAACCATTCCAAAGGAATGCTTCTAGGGCATCGGTAAAAATAGACGTTTAAAAAGTGGTAACATTTTCGTGGCGCTCGGTCGCCAAATCCCAGTTCTTTCCTAAGAGCAATGCTGATTTGCTACCAGGTCGTGAGACCACAACATTTAAGTTCGTCTGCCTTCTCATTTAGACGAGATTCACTTCAACCAAAAGTTCGATTTCCTTAATGTAGATCAGAAATCTGCAGTATCATGATCTGGCTGGGCACACTTTGCCAGGAGCCTTTGGAACGTTCTCACTTCATTTTCTCTATCCACTGAGAGGGAGGGAAGGCGGGAGAAATCCTCGTGCAACCAATAGAGTGACTTCCGGAACCCCACAGGAGACAAAGAATTCTCTTGCATTATTTTGTGATTGTTTTTAATAACAAATCATGTTCATTATTTTACAATGTAAATAACTTAGGAATATGTAAAGCGAGAGAGAGAGAGAGAGAGAGAGGAAGAGAGGGAGAGAGGGCGGGAGGGAGAGGGAGAAGAAAAGGGAGAGAGGAAGAGAGGGAGGGAGAGGGAGGATGAGAGAGGGAGAGGAAAAGGGAGAGAGAAAGAGAGGGAGAGAGGGAGAGGGAGGGAGAGAGAGAGGGAGAGAGGGAAAGGGAGGCAGAGAGGGAGAGTGGGAGAGAGGGAGAGGGAGGAAGAGGGAGGGAGAGAATCTTCCTCCACTTTCCGGAGCAATTCCATGAGGAAAACTAAGTAAGCACGGTTTAAAATTTGGTTTTCATTTGTCCAGATCTTTTTCTGTGTACATTCTAACACAGACACAGACACACACACACACACACACACACACACCCTTCTAGAATCTCATGAAGATTTTAAAAAATGTGCTGAAGTAGTATTGAGGATAATATGCAAATCTCAAGTGTACAGCTCCATGTAATTTTTTTATGTGTATATCACGGAGAATTTTTTTAAACCCACAAAATTGGAATTATATCAACCACATTTCATTGCAGTTACTTTTAAAAATATTCAACAATATTATGATAGTTCTTCCACAGTGGAACATATGGACCTAACTCATTCTTTTGGTGGTGGCATAATATTCCATAATATGAGCTAGTGCTCTAATTAATCTTTCCCAGTTGATGAGTGGTTAGACTGTGCCCAATTTTTTGCTATAGGAATTATTAGATTTTTAAGACTTAAATTTCTCTTTATATAAAACAATACATGGTAAGTATAATCAATATTTCTAATGACTTAGAAAGCAAAAGTCCTTCATAGCCCCTTTTAGATAACCACCAAATATGTTACTCTATGTATATGTACACTATTGGTATGTACACTATTGGTAACACAAATAGGGTTACACTGTAAATCCATTTGCTGCTGAAGTCATTGGATTTTGAATTCTCAATTCTCATTTCCCTAGCAGTGAAGAGGTTGAGCCCTTTGAAGCTATAGAGTTGAGAACCACCAACTTCTCACAAGTTGGAGCTTTACCTGGGTACACTGTCCTGTTACACAAAAAGAGCCTCAGTGTCTTTTGAGTCCTCTCTTCTCCCCTCCAGGTAAAAGTTCCCAAACTCCTTTGAAACCTGGACTCCTGTTCATCTTTACAAACTACCAGTCCTTCCTCATCAACATAAACACACAGGATATATACCTGACCTGTCCATATTTTTTGCTATGTAAGTCACAGATAAATCCATGATTTAAGCAGTAAGGTAATGTCATATTTTAAAATTGTTTAACCTTTCCTGTTGAATAGTACATACTTATAATGACAGATTTAGTTGATGACTTACATAAGTTCAACTTTCCATTGAAGTGTTGCTGTTGCTAGTCTTCCTACCTCCTCTCCAGTTTACAGAAGGAGGTTAGGGACTGTCTGTAGATTGAATGACCAGGCTGTTTTTACCAGGCTGAAAGCCCCCAAGATGGCTGCCACATGCTGTGGGTTGCCATTGCAGAAAGTGATTCAACACCTTCTGCTAATGTACTCTTAACCCTGACTGACCTTAGGGTCCAAGGGAAAGTGGCTGAGGCCTCTTAGGAATCAAAACAGGATACCAACCCCAGTTTTTTAGGGGCTGATCTTTTTTTTTTTTTTTTTTTGAGACTAGGTCTTGCTATTTTTGCCTGTGGAACCACAGGCTCTTGTTGCCCGGGTTACCACAGACTCAAGCAATCCCCAGCCTCAGCTTCCCAGGTAGCTGGGATGACAGGCGCACACCACCACGCCCAGCTATTTTTTTTTTTTTTTGGAACTAGGTCTCGCTACAGTCCCCAGGCAGGACTCAAACCCCGATCCCTAGCCCCGGCCGCTTCATAGGCTGAAGCTTACAAGCACGAGCCACTGTGCCCAGCCTTAGGGGCTGATCTTAATAGACTTTTTTCAAGGGCAAAGGTTTGCAGGGACCAGTATTTTAAAATACTTTTTTTTTTCCAGAAGATTCACCATCTCTCTCATCATAGCTATTATTTGGCATGCACATCTTTCAGACCAGGAACTTCACCTTTTGTTAATCTCAAATCCTATGACAATGCTAACATTACTCCTCAAACATGCCCATTTTACTGCCCACACTTGATGAGTGAACAGCAGGTAGGGCTTGAAATCACTGACTACAAAGCCCTGTTTCTAAACCACTCTGTCACCGTACTATGCAACCTGTCAGCACTACTGACCTTAGTAAAGGAAGAAGCACATGTGTACACACCATTTCCTTCTCTATTCTGACTATTTAATCAAGAGGAAGTCCACAGTTGCACAATGGATATCTTCTCCAGGACACATCAGGGACAGTATTTCTCCTTCCTACTAAATTTGCAACCCCTCTACACTGGATTTAGACTGATATTCTGTGACATAAAGTCTTCAAATACTATGGAGTATTTTTTTTTTAAAGGGAAACTGCTTCTTACCCAACAACTTTTTTAAGTATAAAGTCGGTTTTCTCAAGGACATTAGTACTCATTCATTCAAAAGTGTCTTCAATTTGCCAGGCAGTGGGGAATAAGAGAACAAAGTTTCTGCTTTCCAGAAACTGATAGTCTATTCAATGCAACAGTTGTACAACAATTGCAATAAAGTATAACCAGCTTCTGACTACAGGACTCTATTCAAGGGCAATTAACCCAGTGTGGGGCTGAAAGAGGAAAGAAATGACTTCATCTAACAGTTGACTTTTAAGTTAAAAATTTTTTTATTTTAGTCATTCCAGTGAGAGTGAAATGGTATCTCATCATAATTTTAACTAGCTTTCCCCTGGTAACTAATAAATTCAAAAGTATTTGGAAATATACATTAGTCAAAGATAAATCACAGGGGAAATTCTGAACAGAAAGAAAATGAAAAAAAATTGTGGGATATAACAAAAAAAATATTCTTTAATGTTTTATTAGACAGTGCTTATATTAGAAAAGAGGGAACATATATATACTTTAAAGAGCTAGAGAAAGAACTAGTTAAATCCAAAAAGAATATGAATAGAATAATAACCTTGGGGTGCGGTGGTGTGCACCTGTAATCCCAGCTACTTGGGAGGCTGAGGCTAGGAATCACTTGAGTCTGTGGGTTTGAGACCACACTGGGCAACATAGCGAGACCTAGTCTCTAAAATAAATAAATAAATAAAAATAAAAAATAACAAAGAAATCAATAAAGTAGAAAATGGAAAACAACTTAGAAGATACAAGATCGAAAGTTGGTTCTTTGGAAGGATTAATAATATTGATAAACCCTTAGCATAATTTGTTCTGAAAGAAATGGAGAAAACACAAATAATCAACATCAGGTATACAAAAGGGGATATTATTTTAAGTGCTAGAGAGTCAGAGAATAACTTTTAATATATTGGGCAATGTAAATGAAACAGACAAATTCTTTGAAAAGCACAAATACAATGGACACAAGAAGCAAAAAGAAAATCTAAAGAGCCCATAACTACTAAAGAAACTAAATCTATTATTAAGCTCTTTTCACAAAGAAAACTTCAGGACTAGATGGTTTCACTGGTGAATTCTACCAAATATTTATTTAAGGAATAAAAAAATAATCTTGCACAAACTATGAGAACACAGAGTTCTTCCCAGGTTAAGAAACCAGCATAACCTTGATATAAAAACCTGAAAAATTATAATAAAGTTATAAACTAATATTCTTTATGAATAAAAAATGGAAAAGTTCATCTTAGAGAAGCATTATTCAAGTTGTACAAAAGTTTACAGGAATTTCAGCGCAGCAGTATTTTTAATACTGAAAATTAAATTCAAATATCCCACCAAATATGATCAGTTAAATATAGTACACTTCTATGTAAAATAAAGACACTAAAATATGGTAGACATGTTTAATGACACTGAAAATTTTGAGCTCTATTATTTACTTGAAAAAATTACTAGATTTCAGGTGCTCTCACCAACCATGCACAAAACAATGAGAAGTTACTTAACTATAGCAACTATTTCATTGTTTCTGTATACTAAATTATCATGTCTGTATGCCTTAGGTATGTACAGTTTGAAAGAAATATATGTATATAACTATAAATGTAAAAAGAATGAAAAGGACATAAATGTCAAATATGGTTAATTGTTGATGAGATTATGATCGACTTTTATTTGCTTCTTTTGTTATGTTTTTCTAATACTAAAAGTTGTTGAAGAAAATTTTTTAAAAATCTGACCAATGGGCATTTTTGTATTTCTCCCATCACATTTCTTATGAAGAAAAGATCTGGGGCTGAGGAGGAGTTTTTTTACTTCCAATCTCATACTTCCCCGGAACAGTGGTTTCTCCCTGCTTTGACTCGAGGAGATCCTGGTAGCAGGCCTTTTTATTTCAATCTTCTTTACTCAGTCGGTAAGGTATTACTAGTGTTTCTACTGAACTGAGTGACTTTTGGCAAGATCCTCCTTTTGGGAATTCCAGTTTTCTAAATCCAGGAGTCAGAATGAACATTTTCGAGGTCTCTTTCAGCTACAGAACACATTTAAAATCAGAAAACCTCAACGTGGACATGAGAATTTGGGCATCACCTTCCAGGAATGTACTCCTGTCAGAGAAGCACTCCCCAGCCCATGCTTGGTCTTCCCTCTAGAGTAGAGTAGGACTCCCCACAGACAAGTTGATCAGTGAATTAACTTTTTGCCTTCACCTTCTAAGAAACAATTCCAGAACAGGTTTTCTAGGTTGGCTCCTCGTGGTGATGTAAACCACAAGGTTGGTTTTAATTACTGGAGCGCGCACTGCGCACATTTTTTCCTTAGGTAATTAAGAGTGCTTTTTTGTAACAACTCCTACGGGGAGGTAAGTCTGAACACCTCTCCTACAACAGCCACGGGCTGAGAGACAGTCAAGGTGTCATCCAGTTGGGGTCTGGTCTGAAAGACTATCTCAGGGCTGCTCAGGGCACACTCCAGGAACCACATTTCCGGCAAGTGCCAGACTGAGGAGACTTCCAGAAAGAGATCTGATGAGACCTCAGGGTCGGCTCAGCTTTGCTACTGGGGAGCTGGGTGACCTTGGACAAGTCCCTTCCAGCTTCAGGAACGTTGCAATGGGGATAAGTGCTTCCTCCTGAGAAGATCTAGGCTATGGGGACGATCAAGTGATAAAGAGTAATTCACCTTTAAACTTTTATTGATCGTCAGTAACACGCACAGAGAAGCCGAGGTAAAGGCCGCAGGGGTCGCGCCGCGCAAGCACCGGGTACCGCGTCACGCCTCTCGCGAGATCTCCGCCGTGTGCTTCGCGGCGTCATCCTCTCGGTGCCGTGGCGGCGACGGCGACGGCGCGTAAGAAACTCACAGGGGCGGCCCGTATCCCTCCGCCGCCGGAGCGGCCCGGCCCTCCCTCCCCTGGCCCGCCAATCCCCGCGCCTCCCGACCTGCCCCTCGGCCTGGGCCCACCCCGCGCTCTGGCGGCCCCACCCCGGCGGTGCCGCCCGCCCGCGCGTCCCTCCGTCCACCTGCAGCAGGCAGTCCCTCCGGCTGTCCGACCCAAAGACGCCGGCAGACCCCGAGGTTTGAGCTCTTGCTCCCTGGCGGAGGGATTCGCGGAGACTGAGGAGGCGGCGCTGATCTTAGGAAGTAGAGGCAGCTACGGCGGCGGCGGCTCGGGCGGCAGCGCATAAAGGGGCCGCCGCCGGGTGATGCGGTGACCGCTGCGGCAGGCTCAGGAGCCTAGTGGGCCCCGGCCCTCCGTCGGTCCCGCCGGACCCGCGCTCCGAGCTCCTTCTTCCTATCTTCTTTGATCGACCCGCGATCACCGAGGCGGCCTCGCGCCCCCTCGCGCCCCTTCCCCATCCCTCCCCTGCCCCCGTCCCCGCCCCGGGGGCCGCCGCCACCCGCCTCCCACGATGGCTCTGAAGAGAATCCACAAGGTAAGCGGCCGGCTGTGAGGACGGGCCGCTGGGGGGGCCAGCTGAGTAGGCTGCGGCCTGCACTTCCCGCCGTCGCCTCGGCCGGCCTCACGGCCTCGGACCCGGCTGCCAGCGCTGGCCCAGCTGGGCGGCCTTCACACCCCACTCCCAGTGATGGCGCCGGCAGAGGCCACGGCGCGCAGATCGCGCTTAGGCCCGAGGTGCGCTCCCTCGCCCAGCGTTCCCATTCGGCCTTCTTTCTAGGCCCCTCGTGGTATGGAGTCCTAGGGCCTCTCCCCGCGGGGGACTGCTGCGCTTTAGGGCCATTGTCCGGCCAGGCCGGGAGGGGGGGGGGCTGGGCTGGGGCGTTGGGCAGCCGGGTCCACAGAGGTCGAAAGGGCTCCTTGCCCCATTTCTGCTACCTCCCTGCCGGTCCCCCCTCCCCCCTCACCTGCCCTGCTCCCGCCACGGAACTGCCCGATCTTGGGGCTCATAGCTCAGGCAGACGAAGGAAGCCGTTTTGTCCTACACACAAGTATTTCTTGAGTTCACTTACCTCTGGGCGGTCGCACACTTCTGTGTGCTGTACTCTCCAGAAACTGTTAGGAGTAGGAAGTTCAGGAGGGGGAAAAAAAAGAGTCTTGAGGGAGGGGGGAAGTAGAAGGAGCGGCGATTCATTCCTTGGGGTTGCCAATTACTGAGTCTTGGGTTTTGCGGAAACGAATCTAATAGAAAAGCTGTTAAGTTGGCCAGGTTAGGGGAAGAAACACGACTGTTGGAAACCACTAGAGAAATTACACAAAGTTTTCTTTTACAGTATCTTCACACGATGGATTTTAATGTTTTAATTCACTATATTTAGGAAGCCTCTGGATTTAGAAAAGATTTTGCTAGTTTTTTCAAGTAGGAAGTATTTCTTTGCCCTTTCAGGTGAAGGTTAATAATTCTCTTATATGTACGGAGGATTTCCTGATACTGCATGACTGTGTGGCCCCTTAATGTTTAAGGTTCTTCAACACAGTAAACTCTTAGTGCCTCTCACTATCTTAGACGTTTGGAAGCACCACTAGTGCCAGTAATTTTTGTTATGTTTCACTTGATTACAGGAGAGGCTGTATTAAACCTAAAATTAGTGTCTTAGTATGAAGTAGATACTGAGATAATCTATCATGAACGATGATGATGATGATTCCAGAAGGGGAGAGCCTGTTTATATCTTGCCTTAAACTCATTGAAAATGCAGATTGCTGGAGGATTTTAGTACTTCATTTCAGCAGTTGGTCCTCATTTTCTTTCCTATCAAAGACCTTTAATACGGAATTAAATCCCAGTGGTTACTATAAATTAGTTTAGGCCCTTACCAACTTCATTTTTAACACTTGGTAAAGTGCAGACTTCAGTTTTAATTTCATACCAAAATGAGGTAGGTTATTTGTTAGATCTTCCACCTCAAGCAAAAGATCTCTTAGGGAACCCTTTAAAAGGGACAGGAGCACCCAGAGTGAAATAAATGAGTGAGTGAGTGAGTGAATGAATGAATGAATGAATGAATGAATGAATAAATAAACACGTGTATATTTTAAAGCATTTTTGGAGTTACTAGGTTTTTATATCATCTAACTGGGAAGTTATCAATTTGAGATTATACCTTATAGAAGATTGTGTTCTTATTTTAAAACCTGAAGAACGAGTGTGATAATTTGCAGATCAGAAATGTAGCCTTTAATCTCTGATTGATATGTGTGTTATAGAGATATCTTAACAGAGAACACTCTAAACAAGCATTTTAATCTATTCTTGCTCCTACTAGTAGGATTTTTTTGAATACTGCATACTCTGAATTTTCTCTAAAATATGCCTTTATAACAATTTTAATGAAAACCAGGTGTAGACAAAGACAGTTTGAACTTTTATAACTACGTGTTAATTTCCCCCCTCTTATTTAGAGCTCTTCTCAGTGTGACTTAAATTTTATTTTTGGTGTAGTAGCTAGTAAGATTGTGGTAAAAAAATGGAATTTTTTTTCTAACATTTTGAAGGATGTGAAGTTTAAGTTGAATGTAGATTTACTAGTTCTATTTATCTTCAGCCCAGTAATAGATCTGCAGTGGAATCCCCAAAAGACTGAATGCTTCCTAATATTTTCTGAAAAGATAGTTCTACTTAAATACTCTCAGTTTTGGATTACATGAACTGCTGTATCTGAGTTCTGATAGAATTATCTTTCAACTCTTCTTTGCTAGAGGGAACTAATGTTCAGTGAACTTGACAGTCCTTTAAATATCATGTCTTTTTTTGGAAAAAGCTTTTGATGGACTTTATTTTAGTAAACGCTTTGAGGTCTCCTAACCTACACTTTATTAATATATCAAGAGGGTTATTGTGAGCATCCAGTATAGTTGTATGTTGTGATTGGGACCCTCGGAAACTTTCTGTCTATACCAATGGTCCCAGCCTTCAGTGTTTTGAGGTTTTCTGCTGACTTTGTAGGTCTTCAGCTTTGATTTTGATGCTTAAAGTATCTCACTCTAGCAGCACCACCCCCCAGCCCTTTTTCAGTTGGTTGCATCTCATCTGTTGTGGGCTGGGAAACAAGATCACGGAGCTTATTAAAATTATGTCTAAAATAAGAACCAGTAGGCTCAGTGAAGAGAGGGCTTCATGTGTTCTGTGAACTGTGTGGTATCCTTAAGCTGATCTGAGACTTTTTTACTTCCTGTTTTTCTCCTTTACTTTGTTACTCAGTTGCAGGAAGCTTTTTGGTGTACTTCAATACATAACATTCGAGTATAGTGTGAAAATCTTTATTTTGGGGAAGAACTAAAGACTGAATATCAGGGTGTGTGTGTGTGTGTGTAATTTAAGACAAAGTTAGGATACTAGAAACACTTAATAATAGTACTTTGTACTTTTAATTGGTAATCCTGCTAATTATAATTAATATTTTGTATGCAAAACTTTAGTAGGATCACTTCATTTATTTGTTTTTTTTTCCTGTGATAAAGATTTTTTGTGGCTGACATCTTTTAAACTTCTCTAGGAGAAAGATAAAATTCTCAGTAAAACAAAGATTTTAAACTTTAATGGCTATAAAGACTGGACAAGTAACCAAAGTAAGCAAAGAGAATTGGGGGAAACTACGAATTATGCTTTCTTTTTTTTTTTTTTGAGACTAGGTCTCGCTATTTTTGCCTATGGAACCACAGGCTCTCGTTGCCTGGGGTACCACAGACTCAAGCAATCCCCAGCCTCAGCTTCTCAGGTAGCTGGGATTACAGGCACGCGCCACCATGCCCAGCTATTTTTTGGGAACTAGGTCTCGCTACGGGCCCCAGGCGGCACTCGAACCGTGATCCCTAGCCCCAGCCACTTCATAGGCTGAAGCTTACAGGCATGAGCCACCGTGCCCAGCCTTGAATTGTGCTTGCTATCAAAAAAGGGCAGCTGTTAACCCAACTCCTTTCAAATGTTGCTATTGTCAGGATCTGTGAGCCCAGTTGCCACATCTTCCCTTTTTAAAAAAAAAGAAAAAGAAAAAAGCCATAAATCAAAGTGGGTTTGTTTGTTTGTTTGTTTGTTTGTTTGTTTGTTTTTTGAGACTAGATATTGCTCATTTGCCCAGGGAACTGCAGACTCGCATGCCCTGAGTACCACAGACTCAAGTGATCCCCAGTTTCAGCTTCCCAATAGCTGGGATTACAGGCATGCGCCACCACTCCTAGCTATTTTTTGGGACTAAGTCTCACTATGTTGCCCCGGGTGGGTCTTGAACCCGCAGACTCAAGCAATTCCTAGTCCCAGCCTTGGTCCATAGGCTGCCATTAAAGACACACACCTCTGTGCCTGGCTCTAAATCCAAGTTTTTGGCCCCTAATTCAAATTTTTTTAAATGCACCTTTTTTGTGGACTTACGGTAGACACTAGTTTAATGTGTGAATTAAAAATAACAAGGTTTGGGAAAAAATTAAGATAACAAGATTGGAGTTCATTCAATAAATAACCAGCATTACAAGGATTCAGTAATTTAAACCATACTTTCAGTTTTTAAAAAATATTTTAACTTTCAAAATATTCCTTTATTCTATAGATGGACAGTATTAACTACTTTCTCTTAAACTTCTAATTATGGTTATGTGTGAGGTCATAGGGAAAATTATTTGGTAGATACATGGATCCCCTAGTCAAACTTTAAATCTTCCTGTTAAGTTTATTATTAAGTTTTGTGCTGTGAATCATCTTTTTATAGACTTTAAAAATGTCTCGGATTGGGAGAGTAACAAAGGATGTTTTTTTGTTTTGTTTTGTTTTGTTTTGTTTTGTTTTGTTTTGTTTTTGAGTCTAGGTCTCGCTATTTTTGCCCGTGGAACTGCAGACTCTCGTTGCCCGGGGTATCACAGATTCAGGCAATCCCCAGCCTCAGCTTCCCAGGTAGCTGGGATTACAGGCGCGTGCCACCACGCCCAGCTATTTTTTTGAAACTAGGACTTGCTACGGGCCCCAGCAGGACTCGGACCATGATTCCTAGCCCCGGCGGCCGCTTCATAGACTGAAGCTTACAGGCATGAGCCACCATGCCCGGCCCAAAGGATAATTCTTAAGGATAGGAAGGGGGTTATAGGACTGTAACAGTACTAAAACATTATTATACAAATAAATGATACAGAATACAAAAACAAAATGTTGTACTCTGCTAGAAGTGTATTACACACGTTATAGTAATATCAAAAGTAATGATTGAATATTTATCGAAATAATCAAATTAGCAAATAGTTTTTTGGAGTATACTGGGAACTTTAATAAGTGGTTGGCTGAAGATGACTGTTGGAATTTGTTTTATCTTAGAAAGCAGACATCTTATTCCAAAAAAAAGTGGTTTTAACTAGGCACTTCTAGAAATAAATATATGTTTATTTTTATTAGAAAAGGATTCCTAGCTTTACAGATATTCATTGCATTGAGAAACTTTTTAGCTTTTCCAGGTTGCTATTTAAATATAATTTAAACAGCAATCATTGAAGGATAATATGATAAATTTTCCTTAGTTTCCCTGAGTGTATTACTACATTGCTGACTGAAAAGGAAGTTTGACAAAGTCCAATTCTGTATATTTTAGTTCAATAAAATATCCTAACCATTTCCCAGAATAGGAATACCTGACTCATGCCTGATGCTACCAGGAACCTCTGTAGCCTCATCCCAGAAATGCAAGGAGCACATTTGGTTTTTTTTTTTGTAGAAATGAAATTTGTTGGTTAAGTTCTCAGACTAGCCTTCAAAACGATAACATAGAAAATAAAGTAGCATTTGTTCTGTCTTCAGAGTCAAGTGAGATTTCAAGTAATAGGATCATAAACATCTCAGCTATTGTCTGAGATCATGTGACTTACTAGGGCTGGATTGAGAGACTGGATTTTTTGATTGTGTCCAGTGTCTTTTTTTCAGGCAAGCCGTGTGTATAACCCTTCGGTATATAAATCCAGAGGATGCAAGATTCCCCCTCCCCTTCATTCACATAATTGGGTATTTGTGCTCTAGAATGAGAGGTCTTTTAGCCAACATCTTTTTTTATTGTTGGGGTCTATGAACTCCCTTAAAACTTTTAGGTGGTTGTCTTCCACACATCATTCATCAGTTAAATGTGTCTTTTAATCACCAAAGATGAAGACTCACTGTCTTAACTCCATAAACATTGTTTTAATCTCACTAACAGGTAACCCAGTTATCTATTCTGCAAAGAAATTTGAAATCTTAAGTATAAATTATTTGAGATATCCTACATAGTCTTTCAAAACAAAAAACCCTTACAGCTACCATCTTTAGAGTACACAATGTCAGGAATTTCTCAATCTTTTGTATAGCTCTATGATAATTCGGTTCTTCCCAGGTTACATGAGAGAACAAGGTTGGGGAAGTAAATAAAGTTTCATAGTTACGGTGGGAAGACCAGGATTCAGATGCATGCAGATGACTATAGAGTAATAGTATTGCTCCAAATTTACCTGTCATCATTCTCCCTTCTTATCTCTGTAGAAGCTATGTACAGTTCTGCTTCATGCCAAACTAACTTATGCTTTTCATCCTATTCTTTCTTTCTATTAAGTCCTTGTTCTCTGATAATTGTCCCTGGTCTCCTAGTTCTAGTCTCTTTTCAGTGTCCTAATTTGCCTTAGTAGCCAAACTTTATCCGTGGTTTTGCCCATACTGAAAAAAAAAATACAACTTGCCCCTTTCCCAACTGCAGCTCATTTCTTCTTTTTATCCCTCCTGTCTGACTTTTCAGTGCCAAACTTTTTTTTTTAATTCTTTTTTTGAGACTAGGTCTCGCTATTTTTGCCTGTGGAATCGTAGGCTCATGTTTCCCAGGGTACCACAGACTCAAGCAATCCCAGCCTCAGCTTTCCAGGTAGCTGGAATTAACAGGCGTGTGCCACCATGCCCTGCTATATTTTTATGGAACTAGGTCTCACTACTTGCCCCCGGCGGGACTCAAACTGTGATCCCTGGCCCTGGCTGCGGCTTCCTAGGCTGCCATTTACAGGCGCGCCACCATGCGCAGCCAATGCCACACTTCTTGAAAGAATAGTTTTCGCTGTTCTGGTACCTCAGGTTTTATTAAGCCTTGAAACAGTTAATGTGACTATCAGTCATTTCGCTTAGCTTCTGTTAAATTGCTTTCTTCTTTCCCTTAGTATCTTGTGTTTCCAAACTTTATTAGAACACTTTTCAAACTAATACTACTGGTAGATACAATATTGCTGGTAGGTAATGTTACTGGTAGATACAAGATTATGAAATAATGCACACTTTGAATAAAGTTGACAGCAAAAATGACCCCAGGTAAATTAATTAAAATTATTTAATGAACATAAAATATCATAAGTAGGCAGATTATTTTAAAACAGTATATTAAGCTGAGCCACCGTTCGTTGTTATTTTGTTATAAAATAAACGCTTTAAATATTTTTCTTACATAGTAAAGAGTTCCTCATCGGGTGCTATATTAAATGTGTTACTGTGTATTGTTTTCACTACGGCATAATATGAAAATTTGTTTTAGGCAAGTGATTGTTACAATAGAGAATACAAACTGCCTATTTTGTAATCATGATGGAATTAGTCTATCAAGATACTGTGTTTTTTTTGAAACTAGGTCTTGCCATTTTTTGCCTGTGGGACCACAGGCTCTAGTTGCCCGGGGTACCACAGACTCAAGCAATCACCAGCCTCAGCTTCCCACGTAGCTGGGATTACAGGCGTGTGCCACCACACCCAGTTATTTTTTCAGACTAGGTATTGCTGTGTTGCCCCCGGTGGAACTCAAACTGTGATCCCCAGACCCCGCTGCGACACCATACACTATCACTTACAAGCATGCGCCACTGTGCCCGGCCTAAATCATCTAATTTTTAAGAAAACTGGAAGTCTGCTTGAGTTTTAAATCTGAATATAGGAAGCACTTAAGAATCAAATAATTCTAGGCCCGGCTCGGTGGCTCGTGCCTGTAAGCTTCAGCCTATGAAGGGGCCGGGGCTAGGGATCGCGGTTCGAGTTCTGCTTGGGGCCCGTAGCGAGACCTAGTTCCAAAAAAACAACTGGGTGGTGGCGCATGCCTGTAATCCCAGCTGGGAAGCTGAGGCTGGGGATTGCTTGAGTCCGTGGTACCCCGAGCAACGAGAGCCTGCAGCTCCATGGGCAAAAATAGCGAGACCTAGTCTAAAAAAAAAAAAAAAAAAAAGAATCAAATAATTCTAGCTGGGTGTGGTGGTACGCACCTGTAGTCCAAGGGCTAGGAGGCAAGAGGCTTGGGATTGCTTGAGTTTCCGGGTTTGAGAGCACCCCAAGCAACATAGCAAGACTTGGTCTCGAAAAAGCAGCCAGACATGGTGGTGGGCACCTATAATCCCAGCTACCTGGGAGGCTGAGGCTGGGGATTGCTTGAGTCTGCAGAATCGGGACTACCTTGGGCAACATAGCTAGACATAGTCTCAAATAAAAATTAAAAAAATAAAACTTATACATGAGCAGCCAGGAGTGGTGGTGCGCACCTGTAATCCCAGTACCTGGGAGACTGAGGCTGGGGATCGCTTGAGTTCTGTGGTTCAAGACAACCCTGGACAACGTAGTGAGATAGGAAAAAAATAAAATAGGACTTGTCCATGGGGAAAGGTTAGTATGGTAAAAATATTTAATATACCATAGCTTTGATTAAATAACATTTCATATATTGAATTATGGCAAGAAGCAGGATAGATCAATAGACAGTAACACCCATTCCTAAATATTGTTTGTATCAAAATACAAGTGGGTATAATTTGATTTGTGGTGTGCAGGTTACTGAGGTAAATTAGGCATATGTAATATCTTTTTTTTTTTTTTTGAGACTAGGTTTCACTATTTTTGCCGTGGAACTGCAGACTCGTTGCTCGAGGTACCACGGACTCAAGCAATCCCCAGCCTCAGCTTCCCAGGTAGCTGAGATTACAGGCACGCGCCACCACGCCCAGCTATTTTTTTGGAACTAGGTCTCACTACGGGCCCCAGGCGGGACACGAACCACGATCCCTAGCCCCAGCTGCTTCATAGGCTGAAGCTTACAGGCACGAGCCACCATGCCCGGCCGGCATATGTAATATTTCTTAAAAACATGAAAACTGGATAAAACATAGGCCAAAAATTTTTGTATTCTTTGTTTTTATAATATTAATAACTCATGAAAAATGCTACTATGATTGAAATAGTTGAAATAGATCCTCTCACAATTGTTTTTTCTTTTTTTCCCCACAATTGTTTTCTTATATGAAAAATGTCTTCTTCCTTCACCCCTTCCTCTTGAATTCTTTATTCTTTCTTGGAGACTTGATAGAAATTGCTTTACTGTGAAGCATGCCTTAGGCATGCTGACAGTGGGGTTTCATTACAGAACTGTTTTCTTAGTATGTAGATAGGATTGATTATATTCCTTTTTTAGAATGAGCGCGCCTATGCAAAGTCCCTTTCTTATTTTCCATAGCTTATGCATAGTAGGCATTCATTTATTGCCAACAATATCCTGCAAGTACCAGCAGCAAGTGATGTGATGGAAAAAAGAGAGAATTTTGGAGCAACATGTCTCTACTGAGTCATGTTCTAACCCGTGGTTTTAGGCAAGTTATTTCACTGATTTTCTTTTTTTTTTTTTTTTTTTTTTTTTTTTTTTTTTTTGAGACTAGGTCTTGCTATTTTTGCTCGTGGAACCACAGGCTCACCTTGCCCACGGTACCACAGCCTCAAGCAATCCCCAGCCTCAGCTTCCCAGGTAGCTGGGATTACAGGCACACGCCACCACACCCAGCTATTTTTTTGAAACTAGGTCTTGCTATGGGCCCCAGGCAGGACTCGAACCGCGATCCCTAGCCCCGGCTGCTTCATAGGCTGAAGCTTACAGGCACGAGCCACCGTGCCCTGCTGATTTTCTTTACCCTCCGCTTTCTTTTCTGTATAATAGGGATTGTGCCATATATTCATAAATCTGGGGGTATGATTATAAAAATAACTTAGACATGTGAAAGGTAGTTTTAAATATTGTCAGTATATTTAACTGCCCAGTATTGGTTTTTTTTTTCTTTTTTCTTTTTTTTGCCCAGCATTGTTGACCTGTTGGTGGAATCTTGAAATCTTAGGTGTCTGTCTGTGTTAAGTATCTGTTTTGTTTTTTACTTCATTGCCACTCCAAACAAAAGAAAAAACAACAGAAAACCCTGATGTTGTTGTGAAAGTAGTGGCATATATAGTTCTCTTAACATCTTGTAATAGGAGAAAGTAGCTGTACTCTTGAACACTTCCCCTGCCACATGTAGAGCATCATGCTCTAAGGAGTGATCATACACCTTTGTCAACTTCTTAAGGGTTTATATCAGGTAAAAAAATTTTAAATCAGAAATGAATTTTACAGAAACCACAGTGATACCAGTTTGGAAATAGATTTCTTAAAATGGTATACTATGGAATTGGGTAATTTTCTTTGGATTAAACATTCTTTTTGTTTTTTGTTTTTTTTTTTTTTTTGAGACTAGGTCTTGCTATTTTTGCCTGTGGAACCGCAGGCTCACGTTACCCGGGTTACCACAGACTCAAGCAATCCCCAGCCTCAGCTTCCCAGGTAGCTGGGATTGCAGGTGCATGCCACCATGCCTAGCCTATATATTTTTGGAACTAGGTCTCACTACGTGCCCCTGGAGGGACTCGAACCACGATCCCTGGCCCCAGCTTTCTAGGCTGCCACTTACAGGCATGCACCACCATGCCTGGCCTTTAAACATTCTTTTGTTTATGCCATCTATACTATATTAGTTTCATAATGCTGCTAAAATAAATTATCTGAGCCCAAGTGGCTTAAAACAACAAATCTATTCCCTCATAGTTCTGGAGGCCAAAAGGTTGATGCCAAGAGTATCAGCAGGTTGTGCTCCTTCTGAAGACCTTCATTATTGTATTTATTTATTTATTTATTTGCTTGTTTGTTTGTTTGTTTATTTACTTGTTTATTTATTTAGAAACTAGGTCTTGCTATTTTGCCCAGGGAACCACAGGCTCACGTTGCCTGGGGGTACCATGGACTCAAGTGATCCCTAGCCTCAGCTTCCCAGGTAGCTGGGATTACAGATATGTGCCACCACGCCCAGCTGTTTTTTTTTAGACTAGGTCTCACTATGTTGCCCTGGGTGGGTCTCAGGTCTCGAACTCAAGCGATTCCTAGTCTCAGCTGCGCTCTGTAGCTGTGCTTAAAGGCACGTGCCACCATGCCTGGCTCCTTCTGAAGACTCTTATGAGGGAATCCTTCCTTGGTTTGTGGCCTCATCACTCCAGTGATGCTTCCATAGTCTTACTACCTTTACCTTTGTGTGTGTGTTTTCTCTTGTATCTTTTAAGGAGTCTTGATATTAAGTTTAGGGTCCATCTTCAGAAGGATTTTATTTGAAGTTTCTTAGTTACATTAAATATTTTCCAAATAAGATAACATAGTACCTAGGAATTAAATGTACTGTACTTAGTTGGTTTTTTTTTTTCTCTTTTTGGTGAGGCAGAAAATTTGTTACTACAAGGATCATTTTTTTTCTTTCTTTTTTTTCCTGAGACTAGGTTTTGCTATTTTTGCCCGGGAACCACAGGCTCATGTTGCCTGGGGTACCACAGACTCAAGCAGTCCCCAACCTCAGCTTCCCAGGTAGCTGGGATTACAGGTGTGCACCACCACGCCCAGCTATTTTTTGGGGACTAGGTCTCGCTATGTGCCCTCGTGGGACTTGAACCGCGATCCCTGGCCCCAGCCGTGGCTTCCTAGGCTGCCACCTACAGGCATGCGCCACCATGCCTGGTCTAAGGATCAGTTTTTTTCTTTAACCATTTCATACTAAGTTGTCAACATGATGCTTCATCAATTCTAAATACTTTAGTGTCTATTGTTTATAAACACAAGGACTCATACTGCATAATCACAATACAGATAGCAAAATTAGGAAATTTCCATTGACTTCTTACTGACATCTCATTCTCAGATCCTATTCAAATTTTGCCATTTGTTCCGGTAACATCTTTTATAAGGGATCCAGTCCAAAGTTAGTCATTGCATTTAGATATCTATCTTTAGTTTACTTTAATTTCCTAGTCTTGACTTCATGACTTGTAAAGATGGTAGATTAGCTGTTCTGTAGAATGTTTCTCAGTGTGGATTTTTTCCCTCATGACTAAATTTTTTAGGTCATGCATCTTTGGCAGTTGTGTTGCGGAACAATGCTGTGACCCTGTCTTTGCATCTTATCAAGTGGTACATGATATTTGACTCTTTTCATTGCATCCTGTCAGGTAGTATACAATTCCAATTTGATTCAGGAATTTTCACTTCCATCCCTTCACTAAACTGATACTTAAACTATGTTTCCTCCTATTGTTTATTCTCCTTACATTTATAATAAAGAATTCATTTATTAGGAGATACTTTGAATGAAACATTGTACTCTTCTGTTTGTATTCTGTTTATCACTGCTTTAGTACCCCAACACTTAGTTGCTAAAAACATTTGTTACACAATTGCTGAAGATAAAGAATCTGAGAATGGACTAGAGCTAGGTGGTTCTAACTTAAGTCTTTGAGGTTGTTGCAAAGCTGTTGCCTAGGACTGCAGTTCTGGGAATGCTGGAGGAGACCTTGTTCCAAGCTTACTCTGTTGGCAGGTTTCAATTCCTTTTTGGTTGTTGGACTAAGGGATGGATTCTTTTCTTCCCCATAGGGAGTGTGCTTAAGACATAACAGCTGGCTTCCTCAGAATGATGAGATCAACAATAAAAGCCACAGTATCTTTTATAGCCTAGTCTTGGAAGTGACATAGCTTCACATCTGCCTTATTCTGTTGTTCTCACCACCCCTGGTATAACTTGGGAGAGAGAACTACACAAGAATGTGAGTACTAGAGTCAAGGATCATTGGGATTATTTTAGAGCCTGGAGACCACACTTGTCATGATTTCTTTTAGTAGATTAATAGTAATTATTTATTTTAATGCTGAAACATCTCACATTTGTTCTTTTTCTCCCCTGTGAGTCTTGAACACTTTATGTTTGACCACAGTGGTTTTTTGTTTTTTTGGGTTTTTTTTTGACATTTTCATTGTCTCCTGCTCTAGCCTTACAGTCTTTAGTATTTTTAAAAAATTATTTATTCCAGGGCTGGGCGTGGTGGTGCATACCTGTAAGCGGCAGCCTAGGAAGCTGCGGCCAGGGCCAGGGATCACGGTTCGAGTCCCACCAGGGGCATGTAGCGAGACCTAGTCCCAAAAAAGTAACTGGGCATGGTGGCGCACGCCTGTAATCCCAATTACCTGTGAAGCTGAGGCTGGGGATTGCTTGAGGCTGTGGTACCCTGGGCAAGGTGAGCCTGTGGTTCCATGAGCAAAAATAGCGAGACCTAGTCTCAAAAAAATAAAAATAGAAATTCTTTATTCCTTTTAATGGAGAATGATGTCTAGAATCCAAGAACTGAATGCTTTCTTTGTGTGACTAGTGGGCGTGAGTAGGGTAAGTGTATATACATGTACACATATAAATACATAAACACATCTCCAAGTTTATTATATATTCAGAATCAGAAGTTCACACTGGTGCCTGTAATTGTGGTCCAGTAGAATAGACTTAACCTGATATTTCTTCCTTTCAACATTGTAGTTAATCAACTTCCCATTGCTGTGGCTCACCTCATAGATACTATTCTTGTTCCTCTTCCCTTGGAGATGAGATGCCCTTTTTAACTCTGCCTTGAATTGGGATCTCATGCACTGGATTATGTCCTTCTCTCCTACGAGTGTACTCACCTTTAGAAAGAAAAAGAGGGAAAAAAAGATTTAAATAACCATTTAGATGAAAACAATTTTAAATATTAGTCACGTGGAACATTATTTAAAGCAAAGAGGGGTCAGGAAGGGGGAAAAAAAAGGCTGGGCGTGGTGGCGCACCCCTGTTATCCAAGCGCTGGGAGGTAAGAGGTTTGGGATTACTTGAGTTCCCGGCTTTGAGATTACCCTGGGCAATATAGTGAGATCTGGTCTCAAAAAATCAGCCCGGCCCTGTGGCAGGTGCCTGTAATCCCAGCTACCTGGAAGGCTGAGGCTGGGGATCGCTTGAGTTCGTGGAACTTCAGGCAGCTACTTGAGTCTGTGGTTCTCCGGACAACATAGCGAGACCTAGTCTCCAAAAAATAAAAATAAAAGGGGTGGGGGCGTAATAAAACAAAGAAACTTCTACCCATTCATTGTGAACACCGCACTCTTCCCATTTAGATACTATGACATTGTATCTCTAACCCGTTCTTAGAGAAAACTGGGATCATAATTTTGGTTTAGTGTTAGTATTCTGAAATAATTTTGATAACTAAAGTGATCTGTATAAGCTGGTTTCCATTCTTAGGAATTAGAAACAGCCATAATTAGAAATCCTGGAGTTTATTTTTTTGTTATGAAATATTTTATCTAATGTAAATATAACCAATACCTGTGTGCTTACTACCCACTTTAAAATTAAAACCTTACTAATTTAGCTTTCGTGTTACAGTCAGTATTGATGGATTCTTTTGGCAATTTATGGGCCTTATGGCTTTGCATATTTAGAAGTACCATGTTTTAGATTATAGCTACCTAGTAGATGAGGGGCAATTGTTGAACCTCCCCTACTTTACCTTTTGTTTCAAGGCAATACAGTATCATTGAGTTTAATAGTAGACCCTATTCTTGTCTATTGAAGGTTATCTTTATATTGTGCTTCTTTTTGTTCATTAGAAATAACAAAAATACCTTGAAATTACTTGTGCTTATCAGGAATACATTATCTTACTTCTAAGCTCTAAAACTTTGAATTGCTATATTTTAGTCTACTGTTTTCAAGGTTGATTTGAAACCATTTTGCAGATGCTTAAAACACTAAATAATAAAGTTTTTAGGCCAAAAAATTGAATTCCTTTCCAAAAAGAAATACTTATACTACCTGGGCTTGGTGGTGCATGCCTATAATCACAGTTATGCTGGAGGCTGAGGCTGGGGATCACTTGAGTTGGTGGGTTTGAGACAACCCTGGACAGCATAGCGAGACCTAGTCTCTCTCTCTCTCTCTCTCTCTCTCTCTCTCTCTCTTTTTTTTTTCGAGACAAGGTCTCACTATTTTTGCTCGTGGAACCGCAGGCTCATGTTGCCTGGGGTACCATGGACTCAAGCAATCCCCAACCTCAGCTTCCCAGGTAGCTGGGATTACAGGCACGCACCACCGTGCCCAGCTGCATGTCCTACATTTTAAAGAAATTTTCTTCAGTCATTTTGTTCATGAGTTTCTTAATTTCTCTTTTCCCCATGTTAAGAACTACTGTTATTTGTATTATAAACTACATTTTATATTATAGTTTAGCACTATAAAATTTGTATTATAAAAAATGTATCTTCATGCAGAAGATATATTGAGGAATACGTCATTTTATTGTTACGCAGTTACAGAATACAATTAAACTTATATGGTGTAGTCTGTGTGTTCTTATTCATATATGTAGTCTCTCATTGACTGAGCCCTTATTAAGCAACATACTTGTGTGGTACTGAACTTCCTGGACTATTTCCTCCATTGTGCCCCCCATCCCCCTTCTGTGTGGACTTGCCTATTTATTTGTTTGTTTGTTTGTTTGTTTTTAAGAGGCTATGTTGCCCAGGATTGTCTCGAACCCATGGACTCAAGCCTCCCAGGTAGTTGGGATTACAGGTGCGCACTACCACGCCCAGCTAAAAATTGCATTCTTTTTATTGCTCTAAGAATTCTTTACATATTCTGAATACTAAATCATCAGTTATATGATCTGCAGAATTTCTCTCCTGTCAGTTCGTTTTTTACTTTGTGAACACAACAGAAATTTTAAATAACAAGTTCAGTTTATCTGGTTTTTCTTCAGTCATTAGTGCTCTGATTATCATATCTAAGAAACCATTGCTTAATCCAGGGATATGAAACTTGACAGTTGTTTGCTTCTTAGAGTTTTAGTTTTAACTTATACTTAGGTCTTTATTTTTTTATTTTTATTTTATTTTATTTCATTTCATTTTTTTGAGACTAGACCTTGCTAGTTTTGCCCATGGAACCACAGGCTCACATTGCCCAGGGTACCAAAGACTCAAGCAATCCCCAGCCTCAGCTTCCCAGGTAGCTGGGATTACAGGCACACGCCACCATGCTCAGCTATTTTTTTTTTTTGGAACTAGGTCTCACTATGTTGCCCCAGGCCAGACTCAAACTGCGAGCCCCAGTCCCAGCCATGATTCCATAGGCTGTTGCTTACAGTCATGTGCCACCATGCCCAGCTACTTAGGTCTTCAACCCATTTTTTCCCTCAAAATTTTTTTCCCACAAATTTTCATTGTAGAATTCATGTAACTTATAACTTGCCACCTTAAGCATTTTAAAATACATTTAGTTCAGTAGTACTAAGTAGGGTTATGTGACCATTACCATTATCTATCTCAAGAACTGTTTGCATCTTTCAAAACTCTATACCCATTAAACAATTTTTTATCTTCCTTTACCCCAGCTGTGGAAACCATTCTGTGTCTGATTTTTTTTTTTTTTTTTTTTTTTTTTTTTTTTTTTTTTTTTTTTTTTGAGACTAGGTGTCGCTATTTTTGCCTGTGGAACCGCAGGCTCTCGTTGCCCGGGGTACCACGGACTCAAGCCATCCCCAGCCTCAGCTTCCCAGGTAGCTGGGATTACAGGCGTGCGCCACCACGCCCAGCTGTTTTTTTTGGAACCAGGTCTCACTACGGGCCCCAGGCGGGACTCGAAC
>PVHY01018975.1:0-28252 GCA_004024945.1 Uropsilus gracilis | reverse complement strand
CGTTGCCCGGGGTACCACGGACTCAAGCCATCCCCAGCCTCAGCTTCCCAGGTAGCTGGGATTACAGGCGTGTGCCACCACGCCCAGCTGTTTTTTTGGAACCAGGTCTCACTACAGGCCCCAGGCGGGACTCGAACCACGATCCCTGGCCCCGGCCGCTTCATAGGCTGAAGCTTACAAGCACGAGCCACCGTGCCCGGCCTCATTCATCTTTCTTAAGAATCACTTAAACTTCTCCCTCGAGGTCTCCAGTCTCCCTCCTCATTCCCTATTAAGATGGTACTTAAGCCTTATTTCTAAGTCACCCCAGAGAGTTACTCATATTTCCCTGAGTATTTGTATATTTGTACATGTTTACATGAGGCATACCTGATAATCTTTGGTTCGCTTTTTCTTTTAAATGACTTCCATTTTAAGGATCTCAGTTAAGAACTTATAAGTACAGTGCTAACCGATTGTACCCCTAGAGCTGCACCTGGATCTCAGGTAAGAAGTAAGAAGAGCACCGGGAAATTTTCCTCCCCTACAAAGTCAGAAATTGAACTAGATACACCACTCAACGTGTTAAATCCCAATGCTTGTCTGCTGACAATAATCTTAATCTCTAGATTCACAGATTGTTCAGCAGCCTGACATGGCTGACCTGCTTACTTCCCACTGTGTTCTGTTCACACTGTTACTTTATTTCTGTATCCATCATTTTCCCTCAATACATCCCTTTGAAAGCAGGGATCATACTCTTCTCAGTGTGTTTTCCCCTCGATTTAGCAACCCCAGCAACTAACACAGGGTTTTGTACACACTAGGTATCCAATAAGTGCTTATTAACATACTCAGCCAAACTCTAGAAAAAGATTATTCTTTAAAAGTAGGAGAGTTAAAAATAATCTTGAAGACTATTATTATTATACTATTATCAAACTATTATTTTTTATCATTAAATTGTTTTTTATAATTTATTTATATATAAATTTCACATTGCTATTAAATTGTAATTGATAATGTTGAAGAGTTTCCATATGATTTTGATTATTGCTAGAAATGATATTTCAATCAGTGATTCATTGAAGCAAGGGTTTTCATTTTCCAGGGGTTTCTGCAAGTTTGGAGCATCCAATTATGCCTCTGGTGGGTACTGCCTAATGTTCCTACCTCAATCTCAGCAGCTCCACTGAGCTCTCACATAATGTGTAGTATTCTAATATGCTTTGTTTATGAAAGAACACAGCTGTTTTTAAAAAGAAAAAGAACCTAAGAGACAGTATTTTATCATTTTAGTATCTTGCCAGATCTTCTTAAATATTTATATATTTTAAATTTGTTACCCTTTGGGAATAAGTGCAAGATAAAGTACAAGAAAGTGCAAGATAAAGCTAAAATGATTTTTTGGAGATAAGGGAGCAGTGCTCAAAATTCTGGCCTTAATATGCTCATTAAGAAAGCATATTTGGCCTGAAGAACTAACCATGTGTCATGGCAATTAGCCTAATAAGGAAGCACTACTTACTAGTGATAGGGCTTGGTGAGACTGCTGATTGGTTTTGTCAGCTGACTTACTTGAATGTAGTTGTCAACAATTCCCCAAGCAAAGTCACAGGGAAATGTCCCATTTAGGGGTTGGTTTTCAGGTAAAGGAGGGAAGCCATTTTTCTCTATCAACTTTTGGTAGAACAAGGCTGAAGACTTCGGCAACAACTTCTTATCCTGGCTTAGAAAGTCAACATAGAAGAGTCCACGTCTGATGCTATAGCCTCTGTGCCACTCGAAGCCATCCATGAGGGACCATGCCGTGTACCCAATGACATCAACCCCATCCAACCTGATGGCTACAAGAGAAGAGAGGATGAGATAACATGACCCTCTGTTGAGCACTCACCTCATAATTCTAGGGCATTTGAAGAGTTTTCATCTAAACAAAATTAAGTTCTTCTAATGCTTATTGTTTGGGAAACCACAAACTTTCTTACTGATAACTCTACAAATAGATATCTTGATAAACTAAACTGAAATGCTTTAATTTGGATTTCCCTTTTTTCCAGTGGGGGCTCTTCAGACCTGGGAGACATCTCATTCCCTTTTTTATCCTCAGTAGCTAGCATTGTTCTTAATGTGATAAGTGAATTAAGTCTTCAAAAGCACAAACTGGCTACAGTTTTCTCCAAAAATGTTGATATTTCTTTAACAGGTATGTTATTCAGTACAAACAATTAAAAAAGAAAAAAAAGATGTAGGAAGGGAGAGACATCCTGGGATTTATTTAATCATTCATATAATCTAAAAATCTAGAACAGTAACTCTGTAAGTCAAGTAATTTCCTACAATATAATCTTGTTTTCCACTTACAAAATGATCTTTGAAAATTGATTTAAATTCCTTAAGGCCCCACATGAGAAAGGTGTTATGCAAATGCATTCCCTCTATTGCCAAAATTAATTTCTCCATTATGATTAAAAAATATAAGTTCTCACAGTTTATTATAGATCATTTTAAAGATTGTTTTTCCAGTGTATTTTGGTGGAAATTAGAATATTATGTACACTCTTACCTTTTAAGGTTTCCATTACGAACTTTTTGAGGTAATACATATATTTGGCATCATCTCTCTTGGTGGTCCCTGAAACAAACCAGCCATTTTCTACAATAAATATTTGAGGGTGGTTATATTCAAGGTCAATCCATGAAAGAAGCTGCCTCAGACTGGGAGATTCCAACTGGCGGAATTTCATGTGAGAATCCAATAGCTGAAAACTCAAGGTTGGTCCAAAGGAAAGTGCAAAAAAGTCAGCTGTTCCTTTGATGAACTTTTTCTCAGATTCAGTGAAATCTGGCAGAAGTGATGAAAGATTGTTCTTCATGCTCTCAGGATAGTCACCATCAATAAAGATGGGTTTGGCAAACCATCCAAGTACAAAGTCAAGAGATTTTTGACATTCTTTGATGCTGTGGTCAGTCATTCTCCGAGGAGTGATCCAGTGAGAGCCAAGGGCAATGGACACTTGGCCTCCTTGAGTTGGACGGAAGGAAGTATTGTAGAGATGCCATATTTTGGCATGAGCCTATAATAATAAAAAAAAAAAAACATGGTAAGTGTATTTCTGAGTGTAAAGTGAAATCAAATACATATTTGAGCCCCAACCTCTGGTTATGTGTTTCTCATCCAGCCTAACCTAATGACTAATGTAAAAATCATCTGGAATCAATGAATTATTTCAGAGATAGATTATCCCACAGTAGACTGTTACCATGACTGGAATTATTTCCAATATTTTTCAGGAGCCAGTGGAAAAATGTGAATTAATTGTGTTGAATGTGAAGTTATTATTCACACTCTGAAAAATTAATGAAATAAGAATTTGTAATATCTTGTACTTCATTGTCTTGGGATTATGTGCTTTTTTAATTAATGGACTTTTATTATAAGGAACCAATCCTACATCAATGATCACACCAGGAGTTTCTAAATAGGATTATTATATATTTTTTTATCCTAAGAGACTGGAGTTTTAAAATCGACTCAAACTATTGGAATCTATTTATTATTTTGTATTCATCTTTCATAGCTAAAATTCTAACACATGTTCTTGCAATCTGCTTTTTTTCCCCTAAGCATCAGCACAATAAACTATCTTACAAATATCTTGCAATATCTAACCTTGACCCACCCTCCAGAGCTCTTGGACACTGCTGGCTTCCCATGAGACCTGGTGCAGAGTATAGCCAAAAGAAAAGAAAAAAAAAAACACAAAACCAAAAAAACCACCTAAATACAGCGTTGATGAGATCAAATGTTCGGTTAACACTTAGCTGGGAGCTTCCTAAGGTAATATGTTTCCAAAAACCAACTCTATACTCCCATAAAATTTTACTGACTTCTGAAAGCTCATTTTCATTAATTTCCTTTTTATTTTCAAAAAAAATAGTAAGAACTGATTTTTTTCTCTCCTAGTTGATTAAATTTATCTTTACTTTTGAATTCCTAAATTTACTCTCCCTATTTTTGTATAAATGCAAGTGTATATCAATCTTTTACTCCCCTACATGTCTTCTTTGAAAAACTTCTAATTCTGCTTGACTCATCATATCCAAAATGATGATGCCAATTTTCATTCCAATCCCTGGACTTTTTCACTCAGTATGCCAAATAAGCTCTTCATTTTTCTTAAATATTCTTGTCATTCATTTCAGTGCAGGCATCCAAGAATGGCCTCATCACCATTCTTATGAGTTCAGCCAAACATTTCAATAAAATAAAATAGTTTATGTCTAACTTTCATTTTTAATTTCTCAGTGAATATCTATTTTAGATTTTATCTACTTTAGAAACACCATTTCACCAAATGTATTTTATGATGATCTGAAGCAGCTATTTATATGCTAAGAAGGAAATGGAGAATAAATGCTGATTAAAAGGACAGAGGCTTTTGCCTATGTAGTCCAAGAAGCTGAAACGTCTTAGGATATGCTGCCACCAGCATTTCCTCCTCTATCTTCCTCACCTCCACCACTCTCCCTCCTTCTCCACTGACAAAAGATCTCATCTGTCATCGAACAGTTAAAGAAAAAAGAAAGGCTATAGTCTAGGCTGCTGGGACATCGGATCAGGATACTTTCCTAATTTGTCTCAATTGAGACTTAAAGACAGTTAAGTCCTAAGTCTAAGGAAAAAAAAAAAAAAAACCTCTAAGAACAAGTGAATGCGGGGAGAGTGTGAAAGGGGTCAGAGTCAGAAATGAAATCAGTGCAAGAGTTGCCTCATGTTTGTGTATTTTGCTGATAGCTGAAGAGTCACACAATAGAATTGTCTGTAATCATGGACCAGTCTTCTAACCTGGTATACTATGGTGCAGTTCAGAGGCAGTTTAATGAGAACACAAATGACCTGGTTCTTACTGAATTGTGTATGAGAACTTTAATGTCAGACATAATTCCTGCTCACTTTTTAGTTGTGTGGCTTTCACCTGGGTCAAGGGTATAGGAAAGACAAAGAGAAGGGGCTATCATACCACAATAGAACTGTAAACCATGAGAGCAGAGAGGAGCTGGGCAAACCACCTGCTAGAGTTTTTCCCCATCAGGGAACTTCTCTGATACCAATGGCTGAGAGTTGGGATCCCAATGCCAGAGGCCAGAACTAAAGGCTCAGAAGCAGCACCATGGGACAGACACCAGAATGGAGGAAGCAGTCAGAATAAATGAGGAGGCATGAATCCCAGTGATCAACTGGTCTGAAGAAAAGGAGATTGCCAACTTCACCACAGGAAAAGGCTCAATAAAGGAGCCTGGAATACAATGCCACACACACACCTGCCCTACAAAAGGTTCCTGGTGAGCTTGAACTGGTTACACACCTCAAAGTTACCCCCAGAAATTTAGCAGCATGGACTACCAAGTCCCAGGAGCTCAGGTCCTCACCTAGGAAAAAGACATTGTACCAGAAAAGGAAGAGACCAACAGGCCAAACATTGACCAACGACTTCATTAATCAGCCACTTGCAGAGACAAGGGAGTTGGCGTGTCCAGAAAGGGCGGGGGTGAGAGGGCCATACATAAGGGGATCAGTAAATATATACACATATGACCAAGATTATAAGAAAATAATGAAAGTAAAAATTTATTAAAAAAAAAACAACACACATACATGACCATGACTTAACCTGGAAGGTGAACTAACTCACCTGTGCCTCTCAAAGAACTGTTGTAAGGACTAAGTGAGATAATTGAGGTAAAACACTTATGTTTGTATACAGTAAGATCTCCATGAATGTTTGTTCCTTCTCTCCCTAAAGGATGAAGAGTCCAAAAAGGAAGAACATCACAGGTAAGGAAAATATCTCTCTAAGAAAAATACTACCCACTAAAGATTTCAGTCCATAGGAACAATGGAATGTACTGAATCAACCTAGAGTTTGGATTAGAAGCATTAGATTTGGATCCCATCTCCTCTGTAATAAGAATGAGCTTCAGCTACTTCTCTGTGCAAATAAGAACAGCACTTATTCTCCTACAGGGACATTATGAGGATTAAATGTTATGATGCAAATGAAAGTGTCTATCAAGTACAAGTGTCTATCAAGATTATTTTATAGAAGTAGAAATCTGCAGCACTGGGAAGTGTGATAGGTAATTTTTAGTGTCAACCTGACTAGGCTGAGGATGCCCATATAGCCAGTAGACATTTGTCAAGAGATTAGCTGACTGGCATTCATTTTGTATGACCACGAAACCTGCAGGAACCTGAAACTGACTGGAGCCTCCTTATGCAGATAAACACCCTAGATACAGCCCACTGAGTCACAATAGCCTTGTCAACAGTCTCCCGTTTCCCAATACCTTCCTTTTAAGTGTTTTTTACATAAGACCATTCCAAAAACCCCACTCCTTTGGTTCAAGTTGACAGATGCAAACCTAGACCAGGCATTCCAAAAACTTCACTTATAAACCTCTGTAAAGGCATTGTCCTGGGTCTTGTCCACCTACACCTTGACTTTTTCTGTGGCTTCTTGAAAAACACTGTACTTTCTTCAGGACTTGCAGGCAATAAATACCTCTATTTCAATGTCTCTGTATTTCATGTATCAAATATTAATTTAATTAAATCATAAGACTTTTTTTCTGAGTGTGCTTGTGAAGGTGTTTCTGGAAAAGAAGAATATTTGAACTACTAGGGTAGGTGGGCATCAGACAGTTTGTGGGGGGCCTGCAAAGAACAAGGCAAAGGAAGGATGAACATCCATCTTCTCCTGCACTTGGACACTGGCTCTCCTAGTCCTCGGTCCTTCAGGTTTGAAATACGCCATAGGCTTCTGGGACCTCCAGCTTACAGATTGTGGATTGGGGAATTCTCAGCCTCCACAGCCACATAAGTCAAACTCTCAAAGTAAGTCTCTTCTATATATTTACATATACATTATTAGTTCTGTTTCTCTGGTTCACTTCTCTTCCATCATGTATTGCAGGCATACAATAACAGTGAACAGATGGAAAAGGAAATGAAGAAAATGATCCCATTTACAATAGATTCAAAAAGAATGAAATACTTTGTAATAAATGTAATCATTCTCACCACACTAGATGATAGGTAGGTAGATAGTAGAGAGAGAGAAAGAGAGAGAGAAATGAGGAATGAGTGAAGATTGATGATAGAGAATGAGTTAATACCTTAGTCACAGGCAATGCTATTTAATGGACAGAAATACAATAACCTAGGATTGATGTAGCAAAGGAAAATTGGCTTTCTCTGAAACTCAAATTCATTTCTGAAATGACAGTAGTAATTTGTTACCTTTAAAAAAATCAGTCTTTCAGTTTTTAACTAAATGGATCAATACTAGCTTATTCATTCATGCATTTACTCATTCATTCATTCATTGAACAAATATTGTCATAGGCACTTTTTTAAGTTCTTAGAAATCTTTGGGTTTCAAAATAAGATTCTCTTTTCACTAAGCTAACATAATTATTTGTAAGATTAAATTAATCCTTTAATAACAGTTCCCTTTTAATTATTAAAAAGTCAATAATGGCAGCAAAAATTAAACCATTTGGTATTATTGCTGGAATATATTTGAATGATCGCTAATTCCATTCATATCTTAGATGGAAGAGAGATGAAAAATGAACTAAAGCAGAGTAAGATGTGAGAATTTAGATACAAAGTTTAGATACAAAAAGGCTTCTTTGAGGGGGGTATATTTTTGAGAAGAGATTTATTAATTGCAGGAAAAATGAAGGATGCTAAGTAACACCTGGAGAAGGGAAAGTGCAGAAGAGTGGGCAAGTGTGAAGATCTGTGGGCCAGGAAGGAAGGTGGCAGGTTGGATAGAAAGACACAAAGCAAGCAAAGATGGTAACTCCTAAGCAAGAAGATCCGACACAGGCATTTAACCCTCACCCTACCTCCAAACCTATGGGACAATTGCCAGTAATGACCACAGTGAGAATTAAGAAGTCCAGCCTAAGGATGAGAACTGTGAGATGTATTAGTTATTCTCTACAACTCCCCCAAAGGATCAGGCTGAAATGGCAACTTGCTCACCTTCTTCCTTTCTTTCCTTAGTTCTGTTCCCAAACCTTCATTGATTTCTCTTAGGAGCACTGCACTGCCTAATTCAAGAGTGGTTTCTGGGGAAGTCTGACCTATGACCTATGTTGGAGCAGAACCTATTGAGGATTCAATTCTAAGTGTAACAGAGTAGAAGATGAACGAAAATGGTGATTAAGAACATGGCCCTATTCAGATTGTTCTAACTATATTCTTATTTGTTGTATGACATTAGACACACAATTTAAAAGTTTGTGTCTCTGTTTCTTCAGCTGACAATAACTCTGTATATTTGCATCCCTATGAAGATTAATTAAATCAGCCTTGGAAAGCACTTAGAATTGTGACTGCACGTAGATATTTAAGATTCAAGTGAAATAACATGATTTGATAGAAGAATTTTAAAAGATCACCAATTATGGCATGGAGATTAGATTCTAGACTGTCAAGTGGGTGAAAAGAGATCAATTAGGCAATTATTGCAATAGTTCAGGCAAAAGATGATGTTAGTTTGGCTCAAAGGAGAGAGTGAGACTAGGCAGGTCTAGGCTGTGGTTGAAGGCAGACTTAATAGAATTTGTGATGAATCTAATGTTATGTAGTGACTTGTAGGAGAGATAAAAGAATCAATAAACAGAGAAAGCAAAAAATAAAGAATAGAGGATGAGAGGAAATCAAATTCTCTTTAGATGATGGGTTTGATTTCTCACTGAAGATGCCTAATCAACCACAGAGTACATGAGTCTAAAGTTGGAGAAGAAATGAATTAGCGATCATTAAAATATATTCCAGAGGTAATGCTAAATGGGTCAGTGTTTACTATCATTCCTTAGATTGCTTTTTAAAATTGGAATAGAATTATTGCTAAAGTATTCATTTCATCCTACAAATAATCTGAATTAAACTGACTGAGACCAATGATTAAAGAACTGAAATTCAGTCTCTAAACAAAAGATAATTCAAACAGCTAATTTGTGTTTTCTCCTTTACCAAGAAGAGTTCTTAAGGAGTCTCAGTTCTAAAATAAAGATGCACAATTTTACACAATGTCAAAAGGCTAAAAATTTTCAAAAAGCAATGGCTATTTGAGCTATCTTTGGCATGTTTTCACCAAATTTTAAGACTAGTGTCATGATTGAATATCCAAGTACTTTGTGAAAAGTCACTTCTATCTTGAATTGCTGCACAACTATGCCACCAGTTTATTGTTTGTGTTTGTAAACCAAATTATTGTCCTTATTTCTATCAGCATGTTTGTAGATTATAAACTGCATTTCCTCAAGATATGGTTTCAAATAGCCTCACACAAAACAAGCATCTGAAAAATGAATATATAGTTGCTCCAAAATTGCCACCTATTACATTTACCCACAAAAAGAACCATCTCTATGTGGCCTTAGCTCAGCTCCCCAGATGTCCCATCAGACAAATGGACAGAAATAGGGAGAGATTGGGCTCACCTGTTTTTACTTGGGCTTCTTGGCAATTACATAGGTAGAATTTCTAGTTCAAGCACCAAAGCCTACAGCATCTTAAATTAATAGGAAGAACCAGTAGTGCAGTTTCTAAAATGGGAATTTCATCCTTCACAATCCAACTCTTTTTCTGTAGCCAAGTTACCTTCTCAAGACCCTTCATCTACAGCTGAACCCATCTTGCTTGACAACTGTCAATCTTCAAATAATATTCTATTTTTCCTCTATTATATCTGTCCCTCTTTTGTCAGGAGCTGCAAGCTGAAACCAGTCAGGACTCAGGCTGGAAATGAAGAAAACTTCATTCCACTCTTATCTGTCTTCATAACTGAAGACAGAATTGCATGATTGACCTCCGATGGGCAGCAGTGTCTCCATTCCTCCAATACTGATCCTAAGAAAACTTCCTAGGAGATAACAGCAAGTTACTGAGTGAATCCCCCACCCCCAAGTATCCCACAGGAACTAATGTTTTACCTAATCTGATTTTGCCTTAGCCACTTCTTCCCTTTGTTTGACTAGACACGAACCCTATAAATACCACTTGTGGGGGACAATAAAGTTGCTGGATGATTCATATGTTCATTCAATCCCAGCCTCTTTGGCTGTGTCAATCTCTCTCATTGTCCATCCTTGTGCCCTGTGCCCTGGTTCTTTATACTCTTTGTCTTCTCTTTTAGACAACTGACTTCTAAAAGTTGTCCCTAATTAGCCTTGATTGTTTTTAGTACTATTTTCCCCAATTACTCCCTGAAAATTTCTAGCTCCTTCCAAAGTCACCTTAAGTCTCCTTTTTTCCTTGATTTGCCTTCCCAGAGGCAATTAGGCATTCCTCTCCCACCACATGCAGAATATATGTAGTTGGAATAGATATTAAGCTTCTTCATAGTTCTTCATAAGTTGGCAGCTCTTCATCAAGGCATTACATTACCAACAGTACATTACAGTACATTACCAACAAGAGTTGAATTCAAACAACCTGAGCATCCAGCACAATGAGATTTTTCATTTATTTGCCATTCATTAATTTATTCATCTAAGTATTTAATGAGTAACTATCACATGCCAGTTACAGTTTTAGGTTAGTTGAAACAATCTAAATGGGCAAAAATAGGAATAGTTGAAATGAGGGATTAGATGGAGCAAATGATCACCAACCACTTTAACAAGTATAGTTAGTCACAAATAAATCATGTATAGTATTACCAAGTTTATGGACTCATATGTACACATCTAAAATTAGTAGACATAGGACAGGATTTTGAAAGATTTGTCCCAAGAAGATAATCATTGTCCCCATTGAGTGGGGTTATAGATATTCTTAATTTCCTGCTTCTCTGATATTTTCTTATATAATGAACATGCATTATTTTTCTAATGAGAAAAAATAAGCATAATAAAAGTAACTTGAATTTTCAACTGGGGAATTTTCTACGTCAAATCATTTCTACATTATCAGTCTAAGCTGATGATGTCTGAACTGTTTGTTATGTTTCCAGTTTCTGTGCAAGGATGAATAACAGAGATTGTTCCAACTAAATCAGTTTCTCACCATTCAACAATTACTGACCTATTGTTACATATCTCAGCTGTTCCAAATTTCACAAGCATAGAACAGTTGCCTACATTTTAACCTCCTAAGTTTTGAAAATAATAATTTAAAATGTTTGAAAGACTCCTGGAAAGCCAAAATTACTAATACTAGGAAATCTGGTAACTGAAATTTCATTTTGAACACATAGTCTCATTCACTCCATTTTCTCCACCAAAATGTTTTGACCAATGTGCATGTCATCAACTACTCGGAAATCTGCCAAAAACTACCAGATCAATGGCATCTCTTTTCTAGCCCATGTATTTTCTAGCCAATGTATTGTCTGAGATAGGTAGGGCAGGAAGTAAGAGCCTTCATAATATTGCCTGTGATGGGATTTCACTTATATTTGTTTCTAAGCATGTAAATTATAATTAAGCCAGTATTATATGAATTTGCTCAATGCTGTAAAAATAATGATACAGTCTAATTAAGGGATTAATAGCTTTTGACTTTTGGAAAATAATTTTTCCATAGAGAATATCAGATTTGAATATAAAAATGTTCAATATATTATTTGACTTTGATAGAACATAATAATAGTAATTTCTGAGACAATGAAAACTAAAATCATATGATAGAAATCATGCATTGCAAATTGGTTAAAATGTGAACAGTTGGATGTTGAGAGTTGAGGCTCTCCTACATCTTCAGTAAAAGGGAGTGTAGAGTTGATGATATGGGAAAAGACCCTCTGCAGTTGGTTGGCCCAGGTTGACTCAAGTACATGTGTGTATGTGCATGTGAGTAGACAAAGATTGCCCTCTTTGATGGTAAGAATTACATATCCAATTCATAATGAACAATACATACATACTTAACAATACATAGTCAACAAAAAACAATACACAATGTCCCTGGAGCTCTTCCCCAAATCTGTGAATTATTCCAGAGTCATTCTAATAAGGTCTCTTTTCTTCCTTAACTAGGAAGATTAGGGTAACTTCCTAAAACCTTTGGTTGGTGTTGGTCATTTGCAAATATTGGCTACCTTGATACATACATAACCAACAATGAGATTCTATAAGAACTCACTCATACTTTCACAACTAAGTAAAATGAAGGTCAAAGTAGACTTTTAAATTACAGTTTTAATTATGTAATTAAGATCATTTATTTGGATTTCTCCAAAGTAGATTACATAAAAAACCTTACTCCTCTGCTTTAAAAACAAAACAAAAAGCTTCATTCAAATGAAGTAAAAGTGATCACATAACTCATTTGGGTAAATACATCAATAAATCAAAGATTATGCTTCTTGCCTCATTAATTTATCTGCACCGAGTTAATCAACATCAGTTAAATCATTCTATGTGATATTAAATATATTGCTGCTACAAAACTCCTTCCAAATAATTGATGTTACCTTGTGAACAAAATCTCCAGTTTTTGACTAGAAGCCCTCTAGACCATTAATCACAGTGTTATCGGAGATATAGAAGAGTTTCCATTCCTAGTTTTTATATTTGTTTTTCTATTAGTAACAAAATGAGAACCTTGTAGAGATACATAAGGCTAGATAAAAAAAAGAGACAGAACGATAAAGGATTCGGATAAAAGATGTATTCACAAGGTCAGTAAGAACATCCTGTAATTCATCAGCCAGTCAGGATCTTTTCAGTAAACATCTTTTACTGTAATTACCAAAGTAACAGTACAATACCTTTCCCCTCCAACATCAACAAAATCGGTAAAAGTGTTTTCCTTCCATATTAGTCACCTTTGGTTTCCAAATGTTTTAGCTCTGTCTCCATACCTAGTTCTCCTGGATGTCAACTGACTGCAAATTTAAGATAAATTATCAATTCACAGGCTCATTTGTAGTTCTTCCCTTTTGATGTAATTCAATTCCCCTTGCAACAGAGAACACTTTTCACCTAAACAGAAGTGACGCTTAAGTGTGTGAAGGTTTCTACACTGTCAGACAAAATAAGGTTGTGGGAATATAAATGTTTTCTGAGGAGCAGAAAGTACAAAGTAATCTGTCTGTCCCTCTCCCCTCCCCAATTCCTCACAATTGCCTTTTTGTGATAGAGCAATTTCTGAATGATCATAAGAAAAATTATTTCATGCTATAGGTTCTATGGTGAAATTAAGTTATGGTAGACAGTGATGGAAATCAAGAGTAGGAAATTTGGAATGGAGGCATCAAAAGTCCAAAGACCATAGGCATAATATATGGGGGTAGAAATTATTAACATAGTCATTAAACCAATACTAGAAAACAAAATCCTTAGGCAGGAATGCTGTAGGCGCAGATTGACTGCCATGGAAATGATCAGTGGTGCAGACAAGAGGTGGGAATAAGGACATTGAAGACCTTAGAGAATCATGGTCCTAACAAATTAACCCAATCACATCCTAAAAGTGATTAATTTAACAACAGATAACCCTACAAAGGAATGATCCTTCCCTAAAAAATCTCTGCAACAGTACAATTTCTGCCCTGACAAAATATAGCTCTCCTCCCGAGACTGCCCATCTGTAACTACACTGGTGCCTCTTTTTTTCCTTCTCCTTTTCTAATAAACTTGCCCTTTCAAAATGTAATCTTCACCTGCCTACGTCTGTGCAAATGTCTTATCTCCTGAGTAAACTTGCAGTGTGCTGCTAAAAGAGGAACTCTGCTGATACTTTTCTCAGTGGTTACCCAAGTACTCCAATCATTGAGCCCAACACCTCATCAAAAAGACATCAGACAGAAATTTCTAAAATGGAAGTAGAATAGAACTAATTAGCAAAAAATCTCAGAGTAAGGACAAGCACCATTTCATGAAACTTTTGTTTCTGTTGGAAATGTGCAAACATGTCAAATGCCTTTCTTACTGTAGGTCAAGACCAAAAAAGATTAAAAGTCTTGATTTAAGTCAAAGGATCTTTTCATACCACAAATATTTGCTGAGCACCTACTTTGTACTGACACAGATCTAGGACCTTGGGATGCATCATAGAACAAATCAAACAAAAACCTTGGCTCTCATGCAGTTTATATTTCAACAAGAAGATAGAGAATAAGCAACAAATGTAATAACTTTAAGCTATAAAAAAATAAAATCATCATACTATAGAAAAATTAGAATAAAAAAAGGCAAGTTTGTGTGCCAAGGAAAGGATAAGCAAATTTTTTCCTTTTATTAAGCATGTTGTAATTTCTTAACTTTTACATCTCCATTAAGACACAGTTGTTAATGCTTCTTGACCTCTTAGCTAAGATCAAGTGTAGTATCTGTTCTTATCAGTTTAAGACACAGTTGTGTTGGTGCAACATCAGGTGAGGACAGAGTAGGGTAAAAGAATTCACCAGAATCAAAGTATAGACCAGAAAAGTCAGACTTACTAAAACACCCTACAAGGGAGCAGAAAGTAGATGGAAGCAGTCTACATTAGAATGGCTTAGAACTCCCTTTTATAATTTGTTTTCACTGACTTTTTCATGACTGGGTAGCTATTCTCCATCTGTTGCTATCTATACAACATTCAGTGTCCTCCCTTGGGTTTTTCATTACTGTAGTTTTTCTTTTCTCCCCACCTGACCCTACCCCACCCCCCTGCAGGTTTTACCCAGTTTATCTGGCCCTTTTTCAGCCTTCCTGGGAATTCTCCATAGACCCCTATTGTTCATGAGGCCTAATGGTCAGGTTCCCATGGTAGCTCTATCAGTTTCCCTTTCTCATTTATTTTCAGTCTTCCAGTATTGTTCAGCTGAGCATGGTCAGAGATGAAGTTTTAACTCTATTAAATCATGCCACCACTAATAATCCATCCATGTTTTTTGGGGGGGCAAGAATTATTCCATTGTGATCATTTTTCTTTAAATTATCACCTGCTCTTACAGATCTTAATCCATAGTACACAGCAAACTGAACAAATACATAATTCCTTCAACACCCCAGAGTCAGAATCAGAGAAGATTAACCAAGTAGACCTGCTTTGGGCCTCCGCTCAGGACACCAGTAATCCTTCTGCCTCATTTCCAAATCTAGGAAAATTTTTACTTAGTCTCTTTTGTGATTATAAGTAATCCTCAAAGATTATTCTTTATCACAAAAAAAAAAAAAAAAAAGAGCTGGTCTCCTTGGGTTTGGATCAGATTCCAAATGATCATGTCATCAATGGGTATTAACTAACATTTATAAACCTCTTGGCTCTATAGATTGACCGGCCTAAGTTCAAAATCAAACAACTACTGAGCCCAAAGCATTAGCTTCTGTCTACGGATTGCATAAGAAAGCACAGATTGCATTTTCAATATCTACTATTAAGCCAGAGGCTTTGCTTGTTTTTGTTATATTTTAAATGACTCTTAATGGTTCTACCATTCTGAAGCTAAAAGCAAAACCCAAGAATTCCATCTTCACACATTTCATTGGAGGTACTTATTATTATTACTCTTCCCTCCCAGGAAATACTTTACGGCCCTGAAAGTTGTCTCCTAAACTCTCTGTAAGGGTTTCTGGGGGAAGTAATGTTAAATAGAGAGGACAGGATGTGTCAGGTCAGTGAAAGTGTTGACTGCAGGAGATGAGGATGAGGGGATGAGGGAGTAGGTTCCTTGGAGATGAGGGAAGGGTAGAAAGAAAACTACAGCAGAGGAGAGTCAGGGGGAAAAGGTCCAAAGCACATCAGCAAGGCCTTGAGCCCTGCTGGGAGGCAGCCAGTGAGGAGGCAGGAGTCGAGTAGAGGCCAAACGTATTCAATACCTGTGAGGTGTTTCCAGAATCCCTGTCTTCCTCTATGATGAAAGGAAAAACTTAGAACTGCAGGCCATAAACATGAAAGGAAAAGAAAAAAAGTTTTTTAATCAAATTATAAATGGCATGCATTTTTATTCCCCCCTTCCCTGTCACCTTTATTTTTCAAAGAGTCGCAATAAACACAAGGAAACAGCCAAACAGTTTCTGCTGACATTCTTCATAAGAGATTCTTGGGTTTCTTGTATTTTTAGAAACAAGTATTGCAAAGGAAAATAAAAAGAATTCAAATGCATTTTTGTGGCTATTAATATTCTACTAAATAGTCAATGAGCAAGTTATTACATGGGGCATAGTAAGCAAATAAAATTGTGACTAAAATGCAAGACTAGAAGTGGAAGTAACATAAGAAGGGTTGCTTTGTTATATACTGAGGATTCAAAGAGAGGAAAGATTTTCACTGAGGGAAACCAAGAAAGTCTTCTTGTATGAGGTGGTTTCTAAACTGTACATTGAAAGATGCGTAGGTCTTGTGGAGATAGACAAAGGCAAGGCAGGTCAGGGTAAGCTGAAAACCAGAGATGCCTTGGCCCACTATGTTTTAATTTATATTTGTCCTCTACATTGTGGCTTTGTCAAGTCTGGGGGCTTGTGGCAACTCTTCCACAAGTCTGGGGGCTTGTGGCAACTCTGGTAGAGTGAAGCTACTTGATATCAAGGTTAAAGGAAAGTCTGCACCACAAGGCTAAAGGAAAGTCTGCACCACTTCCTTTCAATCCTCTTGGGTGCTTGCTGGCGTCAGACAGGGGAGCTGGACAACTTCCTCCTAACACGTCAGTCTAGCCTGAGACCAGTGTGCTCAGAAGCAGTCTGGTCAATAGCCTGCATCAGGGGCAAAACATGTGAGAGAAGTTGGACTCACATCTTCTCTACTTCAAAGACTGATAATGTGGACAAGAGAGGAATTTACTGTTAGTCTAGACAATCACCAGCATCCTGCCACAGAAAGCTGGGTTGTGCCTGAGGCAGAATGGAGTCAAAGTCTGAGCAAGGAGAAACAGGTGATCAGAATACTTGGGTTGTGATCTCAGTTGCGTCCTTTGGAAGCCCAAGGAGAGCCAGCTATGCTCCACGTCACTCAACTAATTTCCCTGCCTGCAAAATGCACAGAAGTGCTTGAGAAACTATAGAACATTATTCAGTAGTATGGAATGTTTGACTATTTTTAATTTAAAAAATCCATTTTTGTAGTTTACAATCAATAGTACCAAAGATGTATTGTGAAAAATGGTTGTTCCTGCTCCCTCTCAAAGCCCACCTTCCACTCTCTACAACCATCTTTAACTTTTAGCTGTTTCTTCTAGTAATTAGCATTTCAGAATATGCTTGTTATAAAATGTACTAATTCATAAGGAAAATGAAAGTTCTTTTATATTTCTTAATTTTCTTCCCTTATTCTCCCAAATGTCTAGTCCCATCTAAATAAACAATCAGTATTTCCATCAAGGTTCTTATGTAAATAAGAACTGCTGCAGAGACTAATAGGGCACCAGAGCATTTCTCACCTCTGTTTGTCTCTCTCTCTCTGTCTGTCTGTCTGTCTGTCTCTCATACACACACACACACACACACACACACACACGTTGTTCCCTTGAACAAACAATCATCTCATATTAACTCTGCATAATCTTCCATATGTATTTTTTCATGCTTCCATGATTCTCCATCATAGTCACTACCATAGCACCAGGTGAGTCTTTCTCACTTCGAACTCTCTCCTCTTAGTTCAGAAATCTCCCAGCACATTGATCCCATCTGGACTAGTTCTGTCTAGAACTGCTCTTGTCCTAACACTTTCTACTTCTTAAGGATGAGAACCCTGTTTGTACGGGTCCCATTTCTTTGTATTTCTTTATTCTCTCTCTTTGCTGGCACATACCTTCATGAGCTTCTTAGGAAAGATTCCATTGAAGAAAACTTTTCTAATTTAGGTGAGTTCATTGTGTTGGAAGCACATAAGAATTTCTAGATTAAAGGTTTGTGTTCTTCAATTTGGGGGCTTTGCCACCAGCATAGGATATTCAGTGGTGGTGCTATTCTGCAGGGTGGGCTGAAGTTAGGAGAGAGCTGGGTAACCACCCTGTGAGGGAGAAGACCCAAGGAGTTGATAAAGCTGAATGAGTGGGTAATTTGTAAAGCCAAAACCCAGGATAGCAGCTGTGGTGACAATGGCTTGGCCTGAGGGGCTGTCAAGCTCCACAGGAAGTCGTGGAGACGGTCATCTGAACATGGCAAAATAAATTCACTCTCACTTCCTCAGTTTCCATGCAACCAATTTTAAGATCTGTGAATCACTGACTAAAGAAGTGGCAGAGCCTCCAGGAGGAAGGTCCCTGCACTATTACAGCAGGTATGCCCTATAGTGGTTCCCCCAGTATTTCTCATCCCATATGGAAATTGATGTCCAGGAAATAGTGTTAAGCACTTAATTTTTTTCCTTGCTCTTCATTTCAGTTATCTATTTTTGTGAAACAAATCACCCCAGTTAGGGATCAGAGATGATAAGAATTTATTATTTGTCATAACTCTGGATTAATTGGGCTTGACCAGGCAGTACTGGTCCATCTAATGTAGCAGAGGGCACTCACATAGGTGCATTCAGCTGGGGTCTCAACTGGGGAGTGGGGAGAAATATCCAAGGTGGTCTTTGAGCCCCCAAGTCTCTCTTCATATGGCCTTTCATCTCATCTAGCTCAAGTACTGAAGCTGGTCTTTGAGAAGAAGCAAGTCAAGCAGATAGTTCAATGTGAATGTCCTTCAAGCTTCCCTTGCTCACACTTGCTACAGTCCCATCAAACACAGCAAGTCACTTGGTCAAGTTCCAGTGTGTCAGGGAGGCCAAGACCCAGAGCCTGAATTCTGGGAGACATGACACTATGGGGGCCATGGCATGGCACTCTACTGCACCCCTCTTTCTGGAACTTCTGTTATTTGGATATTAGGCCTCTAACTGGTTAACTTATTTTCTTACCTTTCTCCCATTATTTTTTGCAATTTGCCTTCCTGCTTTATTCTTAGAGATATTTCATCAACTTTATTTCCCAATCCATCTGTTAATTTCTTATTTCCCTTTTAATGGATTTCATTTCCAAGTCATTTCCACCTAATTTGTCATACTATCTTATTTTTATTTTCAGACTACAGTATCTTTCCTTATCTTTGTAACCATTTATTATTTGGGGGGTTGTTTTTCAGCTTTTTTATTTCTCCTTGCATGATCTGTTTTCGAAAAGCAGCTTCCCAAACTACCACCACCCCCACTCCAACCCCCAACCCTGCCTGCCCCAGCACTATTTGTCTGTGCAGGTCTCAATCATTCATGTTAGAGGTTTTCCTTAAATGTCTGTTTAATCCGTGATGACTAAGGTACAAAAAACTTGACTGCTAGGTGTGAGCATGGGAGTTGCTGTGAACTCTACTGTACAGTGTTCTCTTTACACCATGTGCTGCAGAACCTCAAGGACCAGCACCTTAGATCTTTTGTAGGAGCTCATCAGATTAGATTCCGATAGTAGAAATCACACCTCCAGCATGCTGTGAATCTGTTGGCATTAAAAGACTAGGGAAGAGTGGTGATGGTGCTGAGGGGCTGGGGGTGGGGAACCTCAGTGTCATCTACTTATGTTTACTTAATCTTCATTTTCAGTACAGTGTTTGTGTCCTAAAATTTCCTCCAATCCAGACTTTCCACTTAAAACTCTTCAAAAATTTCTCATTTTCCTCCTGAGAAGAGGCAGATGCCTAGCAGTGAGGACTGAGAGGAAGAACCTGGAAATCAAGCTTTTCCTTAAATAGCTTTCAACCTATTCTCACAGTAATGCTCATTCCTTCCACCTCCAGTTCCAGAGGAGCTGGCCCTGCTACTCGCTGAGCTTCTTGAAGATTCTGCGATGACTCAATTGGTTTTTGGTTTCTACCATAGCCAGGTAAACAGCTCCCTCAGGTCAGCTATGTCAGTAACACCTGTTCATCTACTTTTCGGCTGCTTCTCTGCTCTATCTACAAATTTGGGTCTTTCTCTCTCCCTCTCCTCCCATTTCTCCTTTCCTTCCTCCCCCTGCCTCTTTCCTTGCCATAATGCTCTCTTTACTAATGTTTAATGGGGTTCCAACAGGGGAAAAAGTAGATGGGTAAATTCAAGCTGCCATACTTTCTTTTAGTTAGTTATTTTATTACTTTGCCATAACACTGTATATAATTCAGAAGAACAGGTCCTCACCTCTTGCGGTATGCATCAGCATAACCCACCCATTGTATATATGATCTGCCTCTTTCCCAGAAACACTGCTTATTAGTTCTCCATCATAAAGCAATACATTTTGGGGATAGAAAACTTAGAAAATACAAATAATCAAAAAGGAAAAAATCACTTATAATCCCACTATCCAGAAATCAGTGACATTTTCCTTTTACATTGGTAAGTCGGAGGTGGGTGGAAGGGGGAGTGGTGAACTCATGTAGCGGGTATCTGTGCTCCCAACCTTTCAGGTACTCTAAGTCTCAGGCAGACAACAGAAAGCAAGACCAACATGGTTCCTGGCATCTCAAAGCTCCAGGTCTATTGGAAAAAGACAAATCATTTCCATAAAATGTGTAACATATTATTAGACAGACAGTACAGGATTTTGTGGGTGCAGAAAGCAGAACTCTCACCCCTCAGCTTGGGTATGATGGGGTACAACGCTGGGGGAAAGGAAAGAAGCTAGAGTCCTGCACAGAAAGCAGTCACTTGATTATTTACACAAAGAGTGGTCCAGTGCTTATTTCCTGTGGACTAACAGCCCTGTAGCAGAGATGTAAGATGCATATTGTAATTGGCAATTTTCTTTTAATAATATACCATATGTGACCTTTTCATCACCATATATCAATATCTTAATAGCCAAATACTCTTCCACTCCTTTAACAGATCACCTTAATATATTTAGGTAATTCCCAAACTTTAGGAATTACACACCCTCTGTTTAACCCTCCTATCTTTGCTCTTTAGGATGAAATTTAATAAGATTCAAGGTCCAAAATTAAACAACTAACAGAGATGCCAAGGGAAGTCTGTCTAAACACTCATTTATGTGGGGCAAGATGAAGCCTAAAAGCTATTTTTAAGCTACTGAGAAAAGGGGTCTGGGGTCTATTACAGTTAGGCTAAGTGCAGACTGCTCTGAGTCCCAGTGAGATGACAGCCCCAACCATGCTTAACAGCATTAACATGAATCAGGGTCTGTGGAGAACAGGAAGTGTGCTCTCAACATCTGGGGCACTAAAATTTGTTCCACACATTCAATTTTAAAAGAAGCTTTGAAAATGTCCGGGCTTCCTTCTTGTCTCTTTCTTCCTTTCCCACCTGATGATTCAGCTATTCCAAGGTGTCACTGATCCCACAGATACTTCTGATTCCGACTGTGAGTTGCCACTTTGCTGCCACCTGACTTCACCTGGGCTGAGGTCTAGAAACCATAGGCCCTTGCTACTCTGCATGCCTGCACATCGCACCCAAGTAAGGCGTCCAGCACCTATTTTTGTAAATGAGGTTTTCCTGGAACACAGCTGTCTCTGTCCATTTACATGTTGCTATGGCTGCTCTCAGCAGCACAGCTGGAAGTAGCTGACAAAGACCCCGCGTGACTTGCACAAACTAAAACCTAGTCCTAGGCAGAAAAATGCTGCCAACCCTTGATCTCAGGAGCAGATTCCCCAGACTGCTCCTTCATCCCTGCTACGCCCCAAAACTCTAATCCAGCCTTTCTCTCTTAGTACCCATCAGTATACCTGGTGCTTACTTCTACAAGGTACACATTCTTTTTTAATATAATTGCTACCTGTCTAATCTGTTAAGTGATAAGAGGTCTGGGGTGTTTATCCCTCATCTGGAGGCAACGTTAGTGAGACCCTCCATCCTAAGCCCCCAGGCCCTTCCAGCTCTCCAACCCAGTCCTATCTATAGCCTGGGCAAACTGCAGGCTCAGAGGCTTTTTGTCCTCTGCCAGGCAAAGGGTTGAAATGTAAATGTAACCAGTAAAGGGTAAATAGAGCCCAACAGACTTTGGTTCACAATAATCAGGGCCAGCATTAGGTATAGGAGAAGTTGCTCCTCTCTTGCAGCCCAGTGTAGTTTTGGTAAGAAAATATTCTTGCTATGAGTTGTGTTTGACTTCAGATAAATTCAGGAATAACACACCTAAGCACAAAGTTGTAAACCCCCAACACCACCGCCCCTGATATGGGGTGCCTACCCCCCTGGGTGGGGAATGATATGGGGCACCTTCCCCCCTGGATGTCATAAACAGAGCTGATATATACATAGAACTGCAAATTTTACTGAGAGCTGGGGTAGGACTTTGATTAGCATACCTGTCTGACAGGACTCCCCACCCCAGGAGTTCTCTTGGCAGGAAGACTTAGGAAGAAAGGTATGAAAGGGCTTGAGAAATAAAGAAAGATTATTCAGCCATTTCGGGAGGAAAGATGGAGGCCAGGCAACGAGGCCTTGAGGTGCTTCAGGCTGGGCTTTGGCCTGGCCTAGTAACTCATGGCTCTTAGTAAGCATAAGCTGAGTTTGCAAAGCTAAAGAGGCTGTGATGTGACATAGCCTGACCTAACTATTGCTGCCAGGCCTAAGCCTCACTTCTAGGCCAAAGGTAGCCTAAGCCTCCTTCTAGGTCCCTTAAGCCTTGCTTCTAGGTCAGAGGTCGCCTAAGCCCTGCTTCTCCAGGAAACTGGGTGTGAGCTTGCCTCTGACCAATCAGAGGGTGACAAGCTTGCTTGACTGGTTGTCTGATAGAGACCAGCCAACCCGAAGAATGACCCGTCTGCGCCAGACCACCAAAACGGCCTTTCAAGCTTGCTGGACAGAGGTCAACCAATCAGAGGACAACCCCTCAGTACCACCACAACAGCCACCAGGACCTAAGAACTGTATAAAAGACTCTAATGGGGGTAGGGGAGTCGCCGAGGGGGTCCATCCTCCATGTTCTGGTGGGACCGTTTAGGCGATAGGCCAGGTGGAGGCTATTTATTCCGACCCATGATGCAGATTTTAAGTCAGAGATTTAATCTCCGTGTTGGAGTTTGCCTTGCTCTGTTTGACTTAGGTATTCCTGAAGAGAAGGTGTGTGTTAGGCCTGAGAGGCCTGAGAAGAAAATAAACTTTGTCGGTGCCTGTTTTTCAGAGTTTTTTTCTTCTACCTGCAGTGAAGAGGACACATCAAGGAGTAGATAGTAGCAGACAGTCTTCATCTACATGCTTGAATGGAACATGCCAAGGAGAAGGAAGGAAGTTTAGAACAGCTCTGATAAACTCTAATTGACTGGACGATGGTGAAATAATCAGGACTAAAAACCTGGGGTTTCTGAACTGTGTTAAAATAATCAAGGTTTTTAAAAATGTTTCTTCTCTGTAATTAGGTAAACACTTTGTTAGAAATAAATAGTTCTCTTTACTTTAAGAGTCTTGGTCTGGCTTGCAATTATAGTGAGAGGCTGGGGATGGCAAAAAAAAAAAAAAAAAAAACCACAAGTTTAAATGTCTTTAAGTTGCAGGAGCTGCAAAGGGTAAATTGAGGCAACTTACTAAAGTTTAAATGCATATCTAAGTTTGTTTGTTTGTTTGTTTTCCTGCAGTCTGACTGGGAGAGACAGAGCTGAGAGAGGCTGCTTTTGCATACCAATAGTAGGTGGTCAGTAAAAATGCTAAGTAACTGCTTTGAGTCTGCCTAGGAGAAGCAGGCAGAGAGAATCTGAGTTCAAGTTAAAAAGCCTCAGCTACCTAATTTAAGTTGTAAGTCGGAGAGCTTCCCTTTTTTAACCCAATTTCACCCCACCTCTAGAGAACAGACCTAAAAGCCTGCCATATGGGACACTATGGATAAACTCAGGTTTTCTGAATAGGGGGAGGAGTTAGAGGGGAAGAACCATGTAATGAGGAATCCAAAAGAGAAAGGGGTGTGTTTTGCATCCCAATCTGGGTTGGTTGTTTATCAGTTCGAGCAGTTAAAAAAGAATGTTGGAGAGCCGGGCACGGTGGCTCTTGCCTGTAAGCTTCAGCCTATGAAGCGGCTGAGGCTAGGAATCACGGTTTGATCCCGCCTGGGGCCCGTAGCCAGACCTAGTTCCAAAAAAAATAGCTGGGCGTGGAGGCGCGTGCCTGTAATCCCAGCTACCTGGGAAGCCTGAGGCTGGGGATTGCTTGAGTCTGTGGTACCCCGGGCAACGAGAGCCTGCGGTTCCACGGGCAAAAACAGCGAGACCTAGTCTCAAGAAAAAAAAAAAAAAGAAGAATGTTGGAGCAGATTCATGGATTTTACAGGCTTTAATGCTCCCTTAGGGAACAAGATAAACAGGCACACCAGGCAGGGATGCTGGGCCAATTGTACAGCAAGCAGGCAAGCCTGGCAGAGGGGCTGGGGGAGCTGGGAAGCAGGCAAGCACTCTAACAAGTATCTTCATACTCTTCCTCTGGGCTCTTTCTCTCTCTTCTCTTTTTAGTGTCCTTCCTATCTCCCCTCCCAACACCCCCAGGGTTACTCAATCCTTTTATCCACTTCCTCCTAGGTACAAGGCATGTACAATCATGGGGAGGACACAAAATCAGACACAGGTGCTGGTCATAGGGGCTAATGGCGGAGAAAACCTGACCAAGTCATTTACCCTACAGGGTGTCACAGGGCAAAGAGGAGGAGGATAAGAGCCATGTTTATTTCTTACTCCCACAACCCTTCCTTCACTTTGTCTTTGGAGTCTTCCCCCTTTACAAAGAAAACCTATCCCATACAGCAAGGAGCCAGAGGTCCCTCATCACCCATCTGCACCCCCTTGAAAGGACAATGGTATATACAACTGGTCCCACCTGTAGCCTTAGGCTGACCCACTCCTCCAAGATTATGAGGGTGCAAAAAGCCAGTGTTCCCATCTCCCTCCCTAACTCATCTTCAAGTGTCAGAAGATAAAGAGGTCTCTCAGGGGTCATAGTTTTCAGAATTCAGCAGCCTGTCTGGCAGGAGCAGTTTCCAAGGAAAGGTACCTTGACTAATGTTCATCTGCCTCTACTCCTTCTAGGAGCAGACTTCACACCAAGAAGTGCTTAGGGAGAATATAGTGGCCTTCTCAACTATTTGAAAAGCTGTCTTGTCAAAAAGCAATTAGTTTTATTCTTTGAGACTTAGGAAAGCAAGGAGACAACCACTGGTGAGTCCTTGCACAGAGGCAGGTTTTCATTTAATATAAAAGATAAAGTCAAGTGGACAACTTGAGTGTCACTGAGTGCTCCTTGCTGTAAACAGTAGAGTGGAATTAGATGATCCCAGGAGAAGGCACCTTCCCAGAAGATGTTCTGGGAAGAAATTTGATCTGGAATTTCCTAAATCCTTGTAATTCTAATGTTCTAATCATCAAATAAAACTGTACATACAGACATGAAAATAATATTTGTTTAACCGTCATACTAAAAATGTCACTGACTTCAGTTTATTTTCTTTTCTCAAACTATAACAATATTCGTACATGGATAATGTTCGGATAGAATACTTCAAACACAATGTTGTAAGTAAAAAATCTCTTGAGGCTGGGGCCACAAAAGTTCACTAAATATTTATCTTCAACTTTAGTCAATATATCAAATTATATCACTCACAAACTTTAGCATATTTCTCTTGGACACCAAATCATATACAGGAAAAGCACTTGGCAATATGTGCTGTGTAAAATAGGTTATTGCAAAACAATTTGACAATCTTTCATCAAATGGTATTGAAATAATTGCAACAAAGACATCTCCCCATTGAATGCTGCACGTTGCAAATGAAGTTCAGTGAGGCAAGAATTTCTAAAGTATTTGTCTACTTCCTTTCTTCTAAAAAACTCCATTTCTCAAGTGCTTTTACTTTTTAAATGTATTATTGACAATAAAACTACACCTCACCTTTGTAGAACTCTTGATATTTTTAAATATATGTTGACATATGATTTTTGTTTTAATATTCACAATATATCTGAGACAGGCTATCAAGGAGAGCACTGGTTGTCCTAGATGATTCATCCCTAAGTTTGATTTCAACATAACACAATTATTCACCAAGTACACAGCTCTGCAGCTGAACATAATTCCCAGACTCCTTACACCACCTGACTGAGTTTTGCCAACGAAATTTAAGAGGGAGGGATGGGGCAGCTGACAGAGCAGCTCTCACCAGACCATGTTCTCCTTCTTTGATCTTTCCCTGTCCACTGGATGAACTTAGGATGTTATTTGCCTTGGAAATGTTCAAAAGTCATGAGCCCATGCAGGAATTTTTCATTTGTCTTCTTCCCTTCAAAGCTCCTTTCCAGACACCAACTAAAAAAGCAGACAGTAGCTATTGAACTTACATGAGAGAAGAAGATATTTAAACAAGTAAACATTATGTTATGGTTACATTTATTTAGTCACAAATATTATATTAAATATTTCCTCTGTGCCCAATACTTACATGAGCATTAAAATTTAAAAATAAGTATGATATGTATATATAACCTCAATAAATCACAAGTAAATGATTCACTCTGTCTGCTGGTATCACAAAATGGGAGTCTTTGGAGGATAGATAACAGTTTATCCCAAGATAAGGGAAGACCAGTGTAGTGATTCTTCAGATTAACTCTATGTCAAGAATATATCAAGGCAGAGCCTATGAAAGGAAGATTTTGCTTTATCTGTTGAAGAAAACATAGATCTTAGAGGATTCAAAACAGTCTATATTTTCACTCACCCACTCTTGTGCTCCTATAAGGCATGTATTCTATCATCCTCCTAGAACTAAAATTTCCTTTATGCCTTAAAGGGATAACATTCACTGAAACAAAGGTACCTTTTGTACAAATTAAATATGATAAAATTCTGGCTTAAAGAAATCAAATTGTTTGAAAAATTAAGATAACTCAGAAGACTCCTGTGCGCAAAAGCCATGACTAACTACCTATTCACCTAACAGTTACCACTTACTAACACAAGAAATGTACGACATTATTTAAATGTTTAGTAGTCTGTATTTTCTTTTCTTCAACTCAAAATAATTAACATTGTTAACACTGCCATGATTCTGAAGTTACTTTATTAGTTCTGTTCCTATTCTTAAATTTTTTTCTTGGACTTCACAGTAACCTTCAAAAAACACTGTATTCAATCAGCTATTCAAAAATGTGTGAGTCAAGTTCTTTGGGAGATATTGTAACTATTTCTGATTAATACATTATTGAATTAAGAAGTATTCTATAAAATGATTTAGCTTTCAATCCAATTGGTTACTATAACCATATAAAAATCATTTTAACAAGGAGAATATTGGTAATGTATTTCCCCTAAATACATTACACATATAATTTCAGTATGTATCTAGAAGTTGACTTCACTACTACTTGGGAAATGAAAGTTCCCAGATAACAAAGCCACTTCCAATATATGTTCTTAAATCCAGGCAGAAGACTTCTTCTACTTCCCATTCTGGAAACATCTTTTAGAATGTTACATAGTGACTGGGAATTTTTACAATGGAGTCACACAAACATCTGATAAGCCTTAAGTTTTCACAGCAAATGTCAAATTCCCCCATTATATTTATTAATTTTCCTATATGATTAAAATTTGCAACTCCTTATTCCTTGAGAAAGTAACTAGAAAGATCAGAGTGGAACCTAGAACAATCAACTTACAAAGGAAAATACTGGCTATTAACAAACAAAAACAACTGGTCAAGCAAAATAGCACTTTGGGAAATAGAGATGAAAAAACATGGCTTCCTTACATACAGAATTGCCCAGCTTGTGAAGTGGTGATGAGGAGGCAAATGAAAGAGTGTGGCAAGGTGTCAGAAATGAAGTGGGTTCCACAGAAGAAAGAGATGGCTCCACAAGCGTGGGGCCAAAGAGAGCACATGAGCTGGTTCTTGAGAAAATGTGGGGTTTTGTAAAGAGTCTTATTCATAAAAAGAGTCTCTTGAGAAGACCTGTGGTGGCACACTGCAGGGGCACAGACCAAAGAGTAGGAACTTGGAGACCATCCCAATTACCCAGGCAGTTTCCCTTGGCTAAAGTTGTTTAGAAGGAGGAGTGGTTGGATTCTGAGTATATTTTGATGGCGATTAGAGTTATAGGGTTAGTTGATGCATGGAAAATAAGATGAAAGAAAAAGAAAGGATCTAAGCTTTCAGGTCCAAACAACTGAAAGAGCAAAGATATCATCATGGGAATGGAGAATACAGAGTCTGCTTTTAGATGGATTAAGTGTAACATGTCTATTGGACCTCTGAGTGGAGGAAGCAGTTGTGTATGCAAGTCTGGAGCTCAAGGCAAAAGTGCTGGTTGTAGACTCAAAACTTGGGGTCATCGGCCGGGCACGGTGGCTCGTGCTTGTAAGCTTCAG
>PVHY01018974.1:0-28251 GCA_004024945.1 Uropsilus gracilis | reverse complement strand
AGTGAAATAGTGTTTGTAAAAATATAAAGGCAAAATAAGAATTATTTTAGTATCACATAAATTATATATTTTTTGCTTCAAGAATAGATACCAGTTCATGTATAATTTTAGTTATGACTTTATGGACATAATTAGAAACTAATCATTTCTCTCTGAATGTTGAATATCTTCCACTCAATTTTTTTATAAAGTGGAATGAGTTCACAGATAACCAGAATAAAGAGGCATGGCTCTTCAACAGATAAGCCATGAGAAACACAATTATCCCGATGATCAAAAATTGATTGATCATGGAAAGTTGTCCAATGAAAAGACAGTTGTTATTCAATGGATATACACACCAAACAAAGGAGCATGAACATATGTGAGGCAACTCTACCCAAATGTAAAAACAGACATTGTGAGCAACACAATAGTAATCGGGGGTCTTTTATTGTTTCGAAATTATTTTCAGCAACAGAATTAGTTAATAAAATTTTGTCTTTAGACCAGAACCCTTCTATTATTTTTGTTTAAGTGCAAGAATCTTTATTGACTACAAGGCAGGTGAAAGCAGGAAGAAGGAACAGTCATTTAAAAACACTAGACATGTCAGAGTAAAAATTAACAAGTATAGAAAACTAAGACTTCTATCAGACTGCCTTTGAGGAAGGCTAGGTTTTCTGTGCTTCAGTCCTTGGCATCTTAGCATTTCTACCATCTGTATTAAAAAGATGTTCCTCTTATCCACTTGCTGGAGTTTGACAACTCCAGTGACTATCAAGACAAAGATCTGTATTTCTTGATTGTGAAAGCATTTTCAAAGGCTTGGACTTTCATACTAATTTTGAGTTTATATATGTCAGTGAGAGAGAAAATCATAGCAATCATGATCCTTGGGTATCAATGGGATACTAGCTCTCATGGGTAGTTATATATTTGCATCATTTTTACTTTCTGAGTAAGTAGTCATGCAAATAGTATTCTGAGGCATTTGCAAGTTCTGATTCACCTTCAAATGGATCAGAAAATGTCACTGTTTTTTAGCAGAGGAATTTAATACTTATAAATTTGATTTTCTTCACTTCTCTATTATTCTCACAGTGTTACTCCTTTATCACCAATATACAAGTGTAATGTTCATTGGTTTTATTGATTTTTTGGACTGCAAAATTCCCCAAGGTCATTGATTACCTCTTATATAGAGGAGCATATTCTTATTTTATAGATGTGATATCCTTTCCACGCTTTCTTCCTTTCACTGGTCAGAATTTTATGGATGTTAAGTAGCATTTCAGTTTCCAAATTTAGTTCGTATGTGTGTGGTCTTTGCCCTAGTTTTCACATAATCTGTTCTCATCACAAACCTATGATTCTGTGATATGTGTTAACTCACAAATAAGAACTTGGTTGATGATTACTGAGTTATGTTCATCTGCTTAAGAAAAGTTTTCTTATCTCTGGTAGCAAGTTTCACAAGACGATAAGACATCCTAACATTGAGTACGTTGAGGTCTATGGAATACACCTCTTGATGAATTACTTTATGGAAAGAGGGAGGAGCATATTTTTTGTAATAACCTTGTATCATGGGAAATTGGAATTACTTAAGGCTCCACTGTGTATATCACGATAGTCTCCAAGGTCACTATGAGATTTCCCTCATAAGCAGATTAGGTTAAGGACAAATTCTGAATGCAGCAGCAGTGGTTAAAGGAACTCATCGTCCTAAATTAATTTGACCAATCAACTGATCCACTGCCACATTCAACTTCAGTTCCTTCTGATTTAGAATGAATTTGAATTTTGGCTAAGGTGGTTCTCTTTTTCCTCTAGATTGGATCAAAGTCTAAGGGGTACTGCATAATTCTACCTTACAGAAATCTTTCCATGTTCAACTAAAATGTCTTCCAATTTTAGTACTTTATATTAAAAAATTCTTCCATCATCTCAATGGAATTTTATTCCCAGTGCAATTCATCTGTTTCTGGATCCATATATCTATCTTCTGTGGGAGTACATGGGTCTGAAGGATTTCCTTAAGTAATTCTTAGAGTGTAATATGCTGGTGATGATTTCTTTCAGCTTTTGTCTAACTGAAGGGATCTTTCAATTTTACTTTAGGAATCTATTTACCTGGGTTTAGAATTTTAGGTGTTTTTTTTTTTTTCTCCCAGCACTTTAAATATATTCTTTATTTGTTGCAAGCTTTCTAGAATGAAATCTATGTGATTGCCATTAGTCTTCTGTACATGTGTCATTTTTGTCCATATGCTTTCAGTTTTGAGCAATTGAGTATCATGCATCTTTGTGAGCTTTCTTCAAATTTCTTTCATCTGGGATCTTTTGAGTTTCTTAGCTCTGTCCCCACAGGTTAATTTTTACTTTGTATCAGTAAGAATGACCTTGAAAGGAGCACAAGTTTTACTTGAAGGTGGAAAAATAATTGTAAGTGAAAAGATGAGGGTGTTAACCCCAAGCTCCTGAACCCGTGCACATGGGACTTGATAAAACAGGAGATTCTCTTGAGAAAGGCTCGCCAGTCTAAGGGAGAGAGAGGTATAAGACAGCACCACAGGTTTTTTGAAAAGGAGCAACTGATTCCCTTTCTTCCTGCCTAAGATACAAGTAGGTGGTGACTTTCAAGGCTGTGTCTCTGCCACAGCACAGCATCACCTGAAAATCTGTTAAAAATGCACACCTCCAGACATCAGGATTTAGAAGTGCCGCAGTAGGGAGTGTTGGACATTGTAGTAATATAGAGAGTGCATGCCCTCATGAAAAGGGGTAACACCAATCAACATCAGCTCTAAGGGAATGGATTTTATGTGTTCCTCCTGGGTTAACTGCAGCTTGATATAAATAGACAAAGACCACTGTGAATTATACTAAGTCTACCTTTCCAACTGCATCCCTGGTTACATGCACTTATCTCTGGACTTTCTGATGGGATCATTTGGGAGGAGGGTGTCAAGTGCTTTATAGAATCAGGAGTCACCATGTGCTGAGCAAGGAGAACTACATAAGTATTAGACATATTTTTGTATCAGTTTAAATATCCCCTTTGCATAAAAATCAAGAAAACAGCAAGAAGGAAAAAATAACTACAACAATTTAAAAAAGGGGGGGGAATGAAGATTTTATTTTTATGCCACTTTATTGTAGCTAATTACATATGATAGAAAAGGAATTTTCAGGGTTTCCTTTCATATATCAATATTAGATATTTAGATTGTGACATGCTAGAGAGAGAAACCATGAAAAATTAATGGCATTTTCCAACAATTAGCTAAGTATTCCATCTGGCAATTATATAGAAGATATATAGATCATCAACAGGAAAACAAACGAAGAAATCAATGCTAGAATAAAGTTAACAAGTGTGCCTAGCTTAAGTGAGGTTTAGTTTTTTATCTACCACATTTTTCATACATTCAATGATCAATAGTTTCAACTCATGGTGTTAAAAAATGCTGAAAGAGCAAACACTAAGTTGGTTCAGGTTTTTTGGAGTGTACTTGGAAAATGTGATAAAACCCCCAAAGTCCATGGTTAGGAACCAAGTTAATTTCAGTGATGCTCCCAAGAAAATGAATTGAGAGTGTGAGAACAATGGTATAAGGAGAAAGACTCAGAAACTGAGTGCAAAAACAATGAGTGATTGCTATAGAGAGCTGGTATTCACTCCCCGCATGTCCCAGCAACTCTGAGAAACCACAGGATCAATCTCAGAATTGTCTCTCCAAAGCACTGAGGTCTGAATGATCACTCCCACCACTGCCCCAGTTGACCAGAGAACTGCCTGGCCGAACCCATAACCCCCCACAACCCCATTTCCAGGATGCATCTAAATGTGAACTGCTCAACCTGCTGGCATCAGCAACAATGTTGAGACTGAATAGCAGAGCCCAGGACAGTGCGCACTGCAGAAACATGCCCTAGCAGTGGGCGGGAGCAGTGGGAAGTCATCCCTTTCATACATACCTAGCTGGCCAAAGATACAAGATACACAAAGGGTGTTCCCCTGCTCCCCACACCACTCTCACACAACCCACCCGTCAGCCGGACTATTGTGCCCTCAGTTCCCACTTAAGGCCTTTCCAGGCAGTATTTTGATCTCTGACCAGCTTCATGCCTTGACACCCCAGACATCCTCCAAGCCCATATCCTCCTCCCTCTCAGCTCTGCAACACCTTTCCTTCAGCTCTCCCCCATTCTTCCTACAAGAACTGGAGGGCTTGGTCGGAAGAACCTAGATCTCCCAAGAACCCTGAGGGAAGGCTGGGGAAAGGAAGAACCAGAGAGGACATGGGTCAAAGACACAGATGAAACTTGACTGACTGTGAGTTGAGTTGGTCACCATGGGGAAAGTGTTGGATCTGTGAGCTCATCACCAAATTCCCTCCAATTGTGAGGTACGGGTGTGCATGGCTGGATTTCCCTTTGTTTAACTTCTAGGAAGGAATCTGTCTGCGGAGTTGTCTCAAATTTGAAATCAAGGTCTCCCCCTTCTTGGGCCACCCAGTCAACAGCAGAGCAGGGTCAGGTACTTGAGATGGAGAGATGTGACCCATGCAGAGGACTCTAGAGCTTTTTCTTTCTCTGGATTTCTCCTTGGGTTGGTAGAGGGGCCAGCCTTACCTGCACCATCCCACTCCTCCTCCCTTCTCCTCTTAAAATTGGGTAATACAGGGACAAAGCCTCCAACATAAAAACCACTCTCAGTAATCAGGCCTGCTTGGAATCTGAGGCCTTTTCTTACCTTGTACAACCTCCTCCAACATCACCTTCCAAGGCAGTGATACGCCAACAGACCTCTTGCCCTCCCAACCCCACCCTGCCAACTGTATCATCAAGATTTAAAAAATGACACAACTGTGGTTCAAGCTACTAAACAGACACACAAAACAAACACACAAACATGGTGCTACATCCATTGAAGCTTCAGCAATAATGAGGAAACACTAGAGTTATAAACGTAACACTATATGTAAAGTAGCCATCTCGTAACTTCTACAGATGTAGCTTCTTCATCAGAATATTTAGTTCTTTCGCCACCATTTCCACCATCGATGGAGTCAATGATCCTGGAAAGTGAACAAAGACTGAGTCAGCAAGAAAGGTTCCAAGAATGAAAGTATCATTCCCACAGGTCATGTTCAGGCTCCAGTATGGATAGAGAACATGTGGGAGGAAGGTGAGGAGGCAGAAGGAAGGACAAGGAGAGAGAGGAAGCCCAGGGCAATCTGAACTGGGGAAAAGTGGGGTGAACAATATGAACATGGAACAGTGTAGATGTAATGATATAACAAGGGATGAGCTTTGCAGATATGTTCTTCCCTCCCCAAGGAGACTCAGGCAGAACTGTTGCTCATTTCAGTTCCTGATCTGCAAGGCAAACATGCAGACATATACTTTTTCATTGTCTTTACAGGGTCAAGAAGTAGCAACACTCATATAAATAAGCTCTATGGCTATAAACCAGACAGTCTGTGTGAGAACACCATGTAAGGAGCAGGCAGCGATGACAAAGGTCACCAGTAGACTCTCAGTTACATGAAAAACCAAGAAGATGTCCAGGTCACAGGAATGGCCTAGAAGTAGGAAGCACAAACAGGCCTTCTAGGATTCCAGTGTCCGACAGAGCAAAATTCAGAGCTCCAGCAACCTTTGACTTATTGATTCCTTTCATACTTCAAGAGTTTGGTGTGTACTAGGCACATATTCCTCACCCCATATTAACCATCTTGAACTGATAGCTCATTTAATAATATGTGACTTCTATATAAGCAATAGCAAATAGGGTCACATGAAGAAATCCTCTGCTTCTGCCTGTAAAATCTATCTTCCCCATCTACCCATCTGAAAGGCAGTCAAAAATTCTCAAATCCTGGTTCTGGAGGATTCTAATAGACTTGCAAGCTTGAAATGTCCTGTAACAAAGATGATGATTGCAGAACCCATGAAGAACGTGGGCTTTGCAGATACATGGACTCAGCCTGCAGCCCTGAGCTTCTATTCATTGATAGTGGAAGGAGGAAACTAAGTTTGAAATTTTTTCAAAAGTTCTTGGACAGAATATACAGCTTAATCTAGAATCTGTAGACCTCAACTCTTTATTGTATGGGAAAACCTTGAAAATAAAGGGAAAAAAAAGTTCTGAATCATGAAAGTTAGGGTATAGGGTAGTATCTTCTGATGGAAGAGATAAAACAGATTCCTCTAGAATTCAGTGACCAGTGAATACAGGTAGGGAACAAAGAAATGTATTTTCAGATAATAAAAAAAGATTTTTTTTCCAAATCCTTGCCTGAGATTTATTATGTGTGGTTTTTAAAAATAATTTATTTATATATACATATATTTCACATCATTTTAATCCCTGAGGCTCCCCCACAACCTCCCCTTACCTGGCTGCTCCAGCTGATAACACCCCCAACAGTTGTGTACTTTCATTTGGTTGTTCATATATTAGTGAAACCATTTGGTTTTTGTCTTTTTGTTTCTGCCAATATGATTTCTTCTAGATATATTCATGCTACCATAAAATCATCAAAGTTGTCATTTTTTCATTGATGCATAACATTCCATTGTGTATATATACCACATATTTTTCATTCAGTCATCTGTCTTGTGGCATTTGGGTTGTTCCCATGTTCTTGCAATTATAAATAGTGCTGCAGTAAACATCTGAGCACAGGTGGCCATTTGTACCCACATGAGGTCTCCTTTGGGTAGATTCCCAGAAGAGCCATTGCTGGGTAAATGGTAGCCCCATATTCGTTAGTTTGAGGGTTCTCCACACAGCTTTCCATAGTGGCAGTTTACATTCCCATCATCAGTGTAGAAGTGTTCCTTTCTCTCCACATCTATACCAGCACTTGTTGCCTGTTTTCCTGATTCTGACCAGAGTAAGGTGGTTTTGATTTGCATTTCCCTAAATGCTAGTGACATTGAGCAGTTTTTCATGTGCCTGTTGGCCATTTGACTTCCTAGAAAAGAAAAGAAAAGAAAAGAAAAGAAAAGAAAAGAAAAGAAAAGAAAAGAAAAGAAAGGAAAAGAAAATCTTGACAAAATGAATGAAAGTGAGCTCATTTGTTTTAAGTAGAAAAATGTGTAATTGGTCATTATCATTCCTTAAGAACCAGTTTAAGGAATATAATTGTGGAGATAAAGCAAAGTTAAATCTGTGTGCTGTCCATGTTACCAAAGCTTGAGTTAATGCAAATATATAAGGAAAGAAGGGCAAAGTACTTTGCTGAAAGATTAAAAATCTGCTTTTGCTCAAGGAAGTTCTGACACCTTGGGCAGCCTGGGGTGAAGGCTGATAGTTACCTTCAGTCTTGGTGGGTGATGCCGGGCTACATGTGGCCTTGGCAGCACTCTGGGGGTCCCCAGAGAACTCCCAATACGAGACAACTCCAGGTTGTCTTCATCCTCAGAGCACATCCCTGTCAGAACTTTGCCCGACTCCACTGACAACAACCACACAGCCTCTCCCTCCAAGTTGTCTTCTGAATTAAAGGGGCACAAACTGCCCCCCAAAATAAGAAAGCAGTGATGCACTAGAGTGTGGTTTTCACAGACCCTCCCCCCATCAAACACACAGGCTCCCTGCTTTCACAGCAGGTGATAGCATCATCCCAAGAAGAACAGTAGCACATGCTTCTCCCTCAGGAGAGGAGCATCTACCTTCCAGGGTGGCCACTCCACATGTAGATGAGGTAGGGATGGTGAAAAACGTGCCCCTTTCCAAAAGCAAAGGACCAGGACCACAGTCCCTTCTCCAGAGTGGACCCCACCTGAGATCCCTCTGTTCACTTCTTTCTCAGCCCTGACCTGTCTGCAGGTTTGTGGGGAACCCAGAAAATTCAGGCCCCACCACAAATCCCCCAAAGAGTCCTGGCTTACCTCCCTCCATGTTCTGGGGTGACAGGTGTGCTGCTCTGGTCCTGTGCCTCCGGGTCCAGAGGGTACCTGGGCCAGCCCAGGGTCATGGCTGCAGAGTCACCACAGCGGTGGCTTAGTGGGTGGTTTTCTCTTGGCCAGGGATTTCCCCATGGTGGTCCTCGACTTGGACTGGGTCTTTTCATTATCTGATGACCTTGGCTGCCTCTGGGATAGAGAAACAGAGGAATGACCTTCAGAGGATAGCTATGTGGACCCCCCAAACCTGTGAAGATGCAGCAAGAGTGTCCAACAGGCCAGAAACTGAAAAGTTACTGCACGCACTCCAGGCCAAATTGACAGATCCTACTGTCTTGCTACCCTCACACCCAAGGTTGCTGGGACACCCAAGGTTTCGACTCTTATTCTAGATATGGGTGTTCATCAATGTATCACAGGCAACTCCATTTATCACAATTCCCACTGTCATTGCACCTGCTTGTACCCCAGGATTTCACAGGGGGACAGTAGCCACGCACTTATTGAACAGAGAGACTGATCAGCGTGGTCCAGGAAACATGAATCAAGTAACAGATATTCATTATGGCACATTTGGGGGGGGGGAGAAATAATGTTTTTATCAGACTGGAAAAATGGGACTTCCAGGGTCATCTCCTCACATAGAAAGCTCAGGAGGCAAGAGGTCTAAGCAGGGGCCCTGCTAGCATCTACCATTTTCTTTCCAGCTTCAGCCACTGGAGTGCAGACAGCCTGACAGGAAAGCCCAGCTGCTGTCAGAGGTCCCCGAAGACCACATGGGCCACCATCAGACACACACATCCTACTCAGAACTGGGACTGTGAGAAGTGCTAAAGTCAGGCAGTTAGACACAGTTTCCTCATTTCCAGTTGGCACCTGAACCACTATCATCTCAGGGAGGAGAATCATGTTCAGCAAATTTCTGTGTGTGTGTGTGTGTAACTACAACAGGTAAAGTACATCACAGGTAGCAGTGTATGTACTTTTCTGTGAAACTCTTGCATGGGCTGTGTCACGGTGTTACATGTGCTTCCTATGGAATTTCAGTGCCAAAACTTTGTAAGCGCAGACCTCCTGGAGATTGCATTTCCTCAGAAGTGGGCCTTTTAGGAAAGCATGCACTGAACAGAGGGGAAGGCAAACTTGCTGAAGGGAGTGATAGCACAATGGCGTCACAATGGATAGTACTGCTCAGAGGCACCGGCCAAAGCAGCACATCCTTAAAACCCACGCAACCACAGATACTCCAGAGCCTACTCATTTCCCAAATTTACAGACTGTGGGGCTCCATGAAGGCCCTTCCCTGGACATTAAAGACAGTCTTCTCCACGCTAGGAATCTTGCTCATGCCTTTCTACAGCCAACAGTTCACTTCACAACAAAAGAGGCACAGTCTGAGCAGTAACAGGACTTGTGACCTAAAGAGGAACCAACCCAGAGCCAGGAAAGGAGGAGTTATACTTAATGAAATAAGTCAGACAAGAAAGACAAATATCATTGTTTTTTTTTTTTTTTCTGAGACTAGGTCTTGCTATTTTTGCCCATGGAACTGCAGGCTCATGTTGCCTGGGGTACCATGGACTCAAGCAATCCCCAGTCTCAGCTTTCCAGGTAGCTGGAATTACAGGTGCACACCACCAAACCTAGCTAGTTTTGGTGACTAGGTCCCGCTGTGTTGCCCGAGCGGGACTGGAACCGCAACCCTAGCCCTACCCGCTTCATAGTCTGAAGCTTACAAGCATGAGCCACCATGCCTGGCTAAATATCATTGATTTTGTTCATGTACTCAACAAGCTTTTAGATGACAAGACCAAATTACTGATTACAAAAAAGGATGGGCAGGGGAGTGGAAAAATTGCTTTAAAAGGGTCATTAATAGAATAAAGGTTAGAAATGAGTTGTGAACATCATGTACTATACACACAAGTTGATTTATTCATCAGTTTATATAAAACTAAAGCTGAAACTCACATAAACCTAAAATGCAATATTGTTTCAACCTCTAAAGCCAAGAGAATAATAATAAAGAGTTAATAACATTAAAAAAAAAGTCTGAAATTGCTATGCAAGTATAATATCCTCTCCTTGGAAGTTTTAAAAACAGACATTTTGATCTGATAGGACAGTTCCTGAAATCACCAACACAGTTTCTAACATATTATCAAAGAAAAGGTCCTGTAATCCATTTAATGTTTCTACATTAGATGATACCACTTTGAACCATGAATATCTTAATTTATACTCGTACAAGTAACCATGTCTGTGCACTACAGGATGCTAAGTTTGTAACATTTTCCTCATGCACATGTAGAAAAACAGACTACATTTGAAAAACCCAGCCAACTAAAATCTCTCAGATATAGAGAGAAATGCAAGCCATGATCTGGAAAATTCATTTGTAGGTAGACCTCAGACCGTGTATGCCTGATATGGAACATGTATGAGTTGCACCAGGGTTGAGAAGAAAAATGATAGGAGAGGGGATCAGTCTACAGAACAGACCTGGTAAATGGATGACCAATCGCCCTGTGGATCTTGAAATGGAGGCTCTTAAGCCTCGAATACATATCCCCTTGCTCACTAGACCCTAAACATGGAGACTAGGTGGTCTGGTTCACAAACTTTAATCCTCCACAAGAACAGCAGGGTCCTCCTGCAGTAAGGAAAGACAAACCTATGACTGGAGGAGAACAAGCTGGGAACCGAGTGCTTGTGGGCAACGGGGCTAGCCCACCTCGCACCCACTGCCACTTTTACAGAGCAGAGTTTACACTTGATTGAAATTTGCCTCTGCTTTCTACCTTAATGCTGCGTTCAGCATGGACAGGGCCACACGCACTGTTGCAGTGTGGGAGCTGACCTGAAATGGGGGACCCATGGGGCGAAAGCACCCATGGGCGAAGCTCTCTGCCCCCACAGGAGGGGTGTTTCTGGGAGCTGACCTTCACAAGGGGACCTTTAGGGCCTTGCCCCCAGACCCCAGGCAAGGGAGTTGTTGAGATCATCCTCTGATTTACTAGACAATTCTAAGCAGCCCTGCGGTCAGGGTATTTCCCTAAAAAAGTCAAAGCAAATCCTACTTACCTTGGTGGAGTCTCACTGAAGGAATAACAAAAGATTGTTTTGGAATGCCTTTGAGAACGTTATGTTAAAATGTTTAAGTTTCAAAGCAAATCCGATTTACCTTGGGGGAGTCTCAGTGAAGGGATAACAAAGTAAAAGATTGTTTTGGGATGCTTTTGGGAACTATGTTGTTAGTTAAAATGTTTAAGTTACACCTAGGATAAATCTGCAATCTGTTGATATGTTAATCGCATATACTCATAGAATGCTGATGTAATCGCCTAAAACACTATATATATCCACGAAAACCTCAAATAAATCGCAGCAGATTCATCACCCCTTGAGTATGTGTCTGTTTGCCAATCGCCGGCTCCTGTGTCTTTCCTGCCCAGCTGAACTCTGGTCATCCGCGGCCTGCGCCCTCGCCTGGTCGGGCCGTAGCATTGCAGGAACACAGGTGCCTATAAACATCACCTCAGATGCCATTTCCCAGCACTCCAGCTACCGCTCTCCACTACAGTAAAGAACAAACAAAACAATGAGAAGGGCAGCAAAGCGTTGGACACCCAGGGGACGAAACAAGGTCCCACCTTCCTGAAAAGAGTCCTCCTCTGTCTCAAGAGTCTTCGGGGCCTGGTGGGTTTCTGGGGGAAGAAAGAACACTTAGTGGCTCTAATACCCTGGACTCCATTCCTGACTGAAAGAAAAGTGAGATTCCCTGGTGCTCCAGTCAGAAAGGGCCAAGACTCCAGTGAGTTAGTGAAGGAAGAGGGAGGAACTTGGGTCACAATCACAGACACTGGATGCGGAAGGGCAGGAATTGCATTCCCACACTGTTCCTCACCAGCTGTGCAAGCCCTTAGGCCTCTTGAATATTCAGTTTTCTCATCTAGAAAGGGAGGCTAATAACATCCACCCCTCCTCCAGTTTCAGGGACAATTGAATGAGACGGTGAATTTGGGGTGCTGGTAAAAACACCTGACAGGGAGCTGTTGTTAATGACACAATAATGAACCCTGTTGCTGGGAAATTTGGGGCCACAAAACAGTACCTCTAAACTCCTGCAGGACTGGGAAAGAAATGCCTAGACTAAGGGCAAGGGATGGGAGATAGCATCTGGGTTTTCAATGAAAGTCAAGAGGGCAACTGAAAGGCTTGCACAGGAAGATGGGTTAGTGCACAGGAAGATGGGTTAGAGGAGAGAGCAGGATTTTTATGGGGCAGGTGTAAGTCTTCAGAGTCCTCCCTTACTTTCTCCCTTTAGAGGCATCACCTTTGCTATGCTACTCAATCATACATACACAAAGCAGCACACCAGAATACCCAATGATGCATTGGAAACCTTCTGCCTGGAAGCAAAAACTGACCCCCTCCTACAGTGCATGACACCACATGTTCAATGAACTGCTGTCACCCTCCCTCAGCCTAGAAACCCACTGGAGGGAAGGAGAAGAGTAAGTATAATGAGACTGGCTAGATTGTTGAAACTACTCCTTGAGCTTACCCTCCACTTTCCTGAGGGACCCAGTCTGGATCTGCAAAATGTGGAAGAGAAAATGCTAAAGGTTGCAGGAAACACTGATCTGAACAGTGGGTCTGCATACAACTATGAAGAAGATACACCTACTCTTCCCAGGCCACCCACAATGTGTTAGACGATATTAGAGTACAATGCCCTAAACCCTCAACATAACTTGTGCTATCCATATTTGAAAAAAGGTATGTGGTTTGAAATGCAAGATGCCCATGGAAGCAGAGTGGGGCACACACAGTCAGACTACAGACATAGTGGTGGAAAATAGTCAGGACACATAGACACAGTCTGCTCCTGAAATGTGGGCAACTAGACTAAGATATCCCTGGGGAGGAGGCTTTATGATGACATTCATGGAGCAGTCAGTTCAACTGCTAATTACTGGGGGGGTCCCTCTTCTTTCCCCTTTCACATGGTTGCCAGCTGGGCAGCCAGCTGTGAAAATGTAACCCCACAGCACAGTCATCACTCACCATCTGGGCTTGGATGGTCACATGTAAAGTCAAAAGCAAGTCAAGAGCTCAGGGCAGACAACTGATTTTGGTTTTTGTTCGTTTGTTTGTTTTCACTGTTTATTCTGTTGTTTGTTGGTTTGCATGAGTACCAGCTATATAAATTGGGAGCTGAATCTCAGAGCAAGTGAAAAGAGCTGATGCACGTACAGAGGAGTGGCAGAGATACCCAGCAGAAGAAAAGTCCCCAGCATCTTCATATCTGTTTTTGGTTCATTCCCAGATTCTGCTGCTTCCCCCCTCAGGATTGTGAGACACCCCATCTACATAAATGACAATGTTCTGATCTGCTTCAGGTTGAGTTATTTTCAATACCTACTAAGGAGGGACACATCTATGGTGCATTACCAAGGGCTTCTTAAGGACCCAGTTCTGCCCTAGAGAGCACACAGCCAGTGACTCACTTTCTACTCCCTCTGTAACTACTGTTGCCCACACGAAAAAAGCTTCGGTCAGTAAACAAAAAGCAAGTATATTGGAAAGGCACCTTTTTCATTAACTCAACTCCACGTAGCTTGGGGCTACAGAGTCAGGCATGAGAACTGAAGCAAACAGGTCACAATGCTGAAAAACAAAGGGGGCAAAATTCCTGGCAATGGCATGATGGTGCTGCAAACTCATGGCCAACACCTGCCATCATTTTTGGTGTTACAACAGAAACACCACTTGCTTCTTGTGTTCCACCAGCTTATGGGTTCCTGACAGAAACCTTGGCAGACAAGAGTTCTGGGTAAAACAAGGAAGAAGCCACCAGACTGCACCCGTGGTGATGGCATAGAAGGGAAGCACAAGACACTTGGGAAAGAGAGAACATTGAAAAGTCACTAAGGAGTGGCTTTGATCTAGTGGCTAGCTGAAGTCCAACAGGGAGAACAGAAAAGCAAAAGCAGCAAAGGATGCATTACAGGAAGATCATGCAAGTAAGTGACTGTGTCAATTCAACCCAGGCAAGGGGTTTGGAGGCTGTTGAAGAGGTGGTGGTGTCCGAACCATTGTAAGGACCTGACTGGCCTGGCCGGGGAAAAGATAACGCTTCTCCTCAGACCTGGAGCTCCCAAGGTACAGCTGAGTGCAGGTTTGGCAAAGCTTCAGCAGTTGAGGGGAGAGGCATGGAAACCAGTTCTGGAAGAGGGGCACCTAGGGAAAAAATGCTTTTCTTCACAACAGCTTGTCTGACAGCTTCACAGCAGTGATGATATTGAAGAAGGCTCCGGTAAAGAAAGCACACAATGAAGGACAGGCCTATCGTCTCCTGGGAGGCCATGAGCTCAGCCCATTCTTGAAGCTGGGCAAAGATGGCATACATACGGTGCTCCTGGTGGGCTAATTCACCTTCTCCTCCAACAAGGAGAATGTCTGCCACTCTCTCTCTTCCTGTAGCTGATAGGCATAGGAAGGTTAGTCAGACATCTACTGGGATGTGCAGGGGTGCAGGTCCATCATCTAGAAGCAAATTCTGGTCCACTTTTCACCTCCAGAACTGTGCTGGTAGATTTTTGAGAGGCCAACAATTTCCCAAGTTGGGAATGTGCTTGCACTGTGCTCCAGGAGCTACTGCAGTCCCCAAAGGTCAGGGATAAATGGCCCTCTGTCAGATGAGGTCACCCCCTGAAGGATAATCAGGTAACTCACACCATTGAAAACTCATCAAATGGATGACCTGGCAACTCAATCCTCAAGATTCAAAAGTGACACAACTGTGCACAAATTACTGAACACGTGCACAAACACACACACAAAACAACACAAACATGATGCTGTCTTCACAGAAGTTCCAGTAATAATGAAGAAACACTAGAGTTATACACATTACAATATATTGAATTATTTACATAAAATGAGTGAAAGTAGCCATCTCTTTTAACCCCTACAGTGGTGGAGAATGTCACCCTCAAGGTCTGAGGTCAAGGCTTTGGCCTCAATGGACCTAGACAGGCTTCAAAGTTCAGAGCTGGCTCAGTAGAGAATAGCAGGGCACACACTAAGCACCTTCATCTGGCCTGAGGATTTATTCCTGTCACAATAGTCCTTGATAGCCTGGTGTTGGGTGGTAACAACAGAATGATCCCTCCTCCAGGCTTCTTCAAGGGAATATATAGCTTTCTCTCGAGAATTTCTACCATTGTCCAAACAAATGGTCCTAGAAGAAAAGCAGAGACTGTGTCAGCAGGAAAGGCCCTGAGCATCAAAGCACCATTCCTGTGGGTCATGTCCAGGCTCCATTGTGAACAAAGAGCATGTAAAGAAGGGTCTGGAGGAAGAATGAAGGGCAAGGAGAAAGAGAAAGCCCAGCCCAACCTGTGCTGGGGAAAATTGAGGTTAACAAAATGAAAATGGAACATGGCCAGGGATGGGGCTAGCAGAGATGTTCCTCCCTCCCCAAAGAGGTGGAGGCAAAAATCTTGCTCAGTTTACCTTCTGATCTGCAAGATGAACCTGCAGATGTTTTGTGCTTTATTGTCGTCACAGGGATAAGAAGAAATAGCAGACGTAAAAATTAGCTGTCTGGCTGCAAACCAGACAGGCCCTCTGAGAGCTCCATTCAAGCAGAGGGCACCAATGATACAGGTCACCTGTAGACTCTCAGTGATGTGATAAACCAAGCCAGCTGTCCAGGTCACAGGAATGGCCTGACACGGGAAACGCAACCATACCTTCTAGTTCAATGTCTGATGGGCTGAGCAGAAGTCCAGAGCTCCAGCAGTCATTGGTTCACTGATTCCTTTCAGACAAGTTTTTAAAGAGTCTACTGTGCACCAGGTACATATACTCATTCCACACTGTCTTGACCAGAGACCTCATTTACAACAAAGACCCCCTGTACAAGCACGAGCAAGCAGAACCCTGAACAGGACTCCACTAAATCCTGCCTGCATAATCTTTCTTGCCCATACTCCCACCTGCAAGACAGAACATTTTCAAAAGACCTGGTTCTTGTAGATTGTAATGAACTGGTGGGCTCTGAACATCCTTTGACAAAGATGAAGATCTCAGAATCCATTCAGAGAGTGGGCTTTCCAGATACATGGATTTGGTCTGCAGCTCTGAGTTTCCACTCATAGATAGTGGAAAGAGGAAACTAAAATTTAATTATTACAATTAGTCTTGGACAGAATTGCAAATGAGTTCAGAAGCTATAGATATCACTCACAGATTGAGGAGAAACTCAAAATGGAAGAAAAATCTTCTGAATCATGGAAGCTGGAAGACAGTTCAATACGTTCTGAATGAAGCGATGAAACAGACTTCTCTAGAATTGCATGCCAGAAAAGTGTATTTTCAGATTATAAAACAGAAAACTTATACAAAACTATAGTGAGCTCCATTGATTCACGAAGAAAATGTGTAGTTGGTCAAGATAATCCCTTAGATATATAACCAGTTTCTGTTCCAGTGGTGACACAAATTAAGTTAAATTTCTGTGATGCCTTTTTATTACAACTGAATTAATGCCTAAATATCTGATGACAAAAGCACTTTGCTAAAAATAAAAAAAATACACACCTGCTTTTGCTCAGAGGTGTTGGTGAGGTCCTGGGCAGCCTGAGGTAAATATTCAGTTACTTCTCAGCCTGGATGGCAATGCCCCATGCAGGGTCCTGGCCTTGACTTTTCTTTTTTCTTTTTCTTTTTTAAATTTATTTATTTATTTATATTTAAATTTCACAACATTGTAATTCCAGGGATTTACCCCCCGACCCTCACCTTCACTCCCCCCCTTCCCTCCTGCTCAAAGTTGTGCACTTCAGTTTGGTGCTTAGCTTGTTTTGACTTTTCCTCAAGTCTTTTTTTTTTCTTCACTATATCCCATATATTAGTGAAACCATTTGGTTTCTGTCTTTTTCTTTATGGCTTGTTTCTGCTAATATGATTTCTTCTAAGTACATCCATGCTGTTATAAAATCATTGAATTTGTCATTTTTAATTGATGAGTAATATTCCATTGTGTATATATACGACATTTTTTTCATCCAGCCATCTGTTTTGGGGCATTTAGGTTGCTTTCATGACCTTGCAATCATAAATTGTGCTGCAGTAAACATCTGAACACAGGTGTCCCTTTGTACCCACACTGATTTCTCTTTTGGGTAGATTCCCAAGAGAGAAATTGCTGGGTCAAATGGTAGTTCCATTTTCATTAACTTGAAGGTCCTCTATACAGCTTTTCTTGGCTTTTGAGTGTCCACTGGGCTAGAGAAACAGAGAGGAATGACCTTCAGAGGATATGCATCTGGGCTTAACAATCCTGAGAAGATGCAGTAAGAAAGTCTATCATAGCAGTAATGGACAAGTCACACAGTGGCAGTTCACAGAACCCCCACACTGAAACAAGTCACTCCCCACCCTCTAAGTGCCCACTAAAGACTTCTGTGCTGCTACCCTCACACTCAAAGTTCCCAGAACACCCAAGCTTACCACCCTTGTTCTAGAAGTGGGTATTTATCATGTGTGCCAGAGGCAACTCTGATTATCACAATGTCCACTGTCATTGCACCTATTTGAGCTTAGGGTTCGCTAGGGGACTCTTGGTATTGGTCCTCTTGGTGGGAGAGGGACCAAGGTTTTCACTGCCTGTAGAATTTGGGGGCAGGACAGCAGTTTCCTCAATGACTGGAAAATCTGGACTTCTAGGGTCAGATCATCATTCTAAAATACTTAGGAAGTAACAGGTCTGAGCAGGGCCTGGCTGGCATCCAAGGCCTCCCCAAAATCACATATCTTTTCTCTCCAGCTGTAGCACTGGAGTGAAGGCAGTCAGGCAGGAAAGCCCAGCTGCCACCAGTGGTATCCCAGGATCACGTAGGCCAAGATCAGAGACATACTTGCCTGCTCAGAACCAGGAAAGTGACGAATGTTAAAGGCAGACAGTTAGACACAGTTGTTCAGTTCCATTCAGCACCAAGACCATTCCACATGGAAGGTAATAAGGATTGGTAAAATTTTCTGTATTTGTGTGGAAGGAGAGCAAATAAAGTGCAACACAGACAGTAGAATATGTGCTTTTCCATGAAACTACTGTGTGGGCTGTGCCATGGTGCTAAATGTGTTTCCTATAGAATTTTGATACCAAAACTATTGAAGCATATACTCTTGGAGTATACATTTCCCCACAAGGGGGCATTCTAGGAAAGCAGGGAAAGGGAAACTTGGAGAGGGAGAATGATAACATTGACGGCTACTGGTGCTGTGTAGAAGCACCAACAACTCAGCACCTTCTACAAACCCACATGGACAAGATAAATAGAATCTGTCCAATTCTCAAATTACAGAGACTGAGGGATCCCATGAAAGTCATTACAGTGTCTGTAAATGATATAGACTGGATGACAAGCACTGGCCCGGGTCAGTAGTATTACCCAAACTAAGACTCTGATACCTGCCTTTCTATATCCCACAATTTGCCTCACAACAAAAGAGATACAGTCTGAGCAGTAACAGGAGACATTCTTATGGTGCTTGTGACCTGAAAGTAAACCAGCTAAGAGCAGGGTAGAGAGGGATTATCCTTAGTGTGAAACACAAATACCATATGTTTTTTTTCTCATGTGGTGTATAAATGAACCGGTGAACTAGACAAGGTTTAGACTACAAGACCAATTACTGACTATGAAGGAGGGGAGAAAGGGTGTGGGAAAATTGACTTGAAAGCATCGATAATAGGGTGAAGGATAGGCAGAGAGCTTCTAGCACAGGGTCCCAGGAGCACTGGAACCGGCTGGGGTGCTGTCTGCACCCAGTCCAATTACAGCCCCTGTCTCCCTGGCAACAGGATTGCAGGTAGGGCCCTGGAATTTGTGTTTGCATGCCAAAAGGAAAAGAAGTCTGACTGCTTAGCAGCTACTATAAGGTCTCAGGCTTAGAAGCTTAGCAGCTCAGAGAGAGCAACTTCTCAGAAAGTTTCTAAGACAGCAAGGCAGACAAATGACCCATTAGGCTGACCTCAGACTTCTCTGAAGAGACACTCCAGGCAAGGAGAGAATGGAGCCACATCTTCAAAAGACTCCACGACAAAAAGTGCCAGCCAAGAATACTCTACCCTGCAAAACTGTCCTTCATTCATGAAGGAAAATTAGAACATTCTCAAGACAAACACAGTCTTCAGAAATTTGCTGCCTCCAAAACCCCACTTCAAGAAATCTTGCAAGAAACTTCAAGATCAAAGCCCTCAGAAGAATAAATGAAATGAACATAACAAGAAACCAAATCAGAACTTCAAAATGACTACCAGAAATCCAACACTAGAACCTCAAACATAAATAATCACTCTAAATGTCAATGGTTTTAACTCATCAATCAAAAGACACAGAGTTGCAAACTGGATCAAAAGACAGAATTCAACATACTGCTGCCTCCAAAAACACATCTAATCCCTAAAGATAAGCATAGACTGAAGGGAAAAGAATGGAAAATGATCCTAATAGCAAATGCCAACCCCCCCCCCAAAAAAAGCCAGGGGTAGCCATTCTCATAGCGGACAAAGCAAATTTTTAAAAAAAAGTGATAAAGGATAAAGATGATCACTACCCAATGGTTTGAAGTTCAATTCACCAAAAGATATAAAAAATTATCAACATACATTAAGTCAAATGAGGGAGGGAGCACCAAGATTAAGATTTATAAGACAACTACTAGCACATCTGAAAACAAATATTGGTGAAAACACATATGAACTAGGGGACTTTAACACCCCACTCTCACCAAAGGACAAACCAACAAAACAGAAACTAAATAAGGACACAAAAACCTTAAAGGAAGATGGAGACCAAATGGACCTTATAAATATCTAAAAGAGTCTGCAACCCCAAAGAAAGGAATACACTTTCTTTTCAAATGCACATGGAATCTTCTCTAAAATTGACCACATAAGTCAAATTTGAATAAATATACAAAAATTTAAATTATACCAACCTTTTTCTCAGATCATAAGTGTATCAAACTAGAAATTAACAATGAAGAGAAAGCAAGAAGAGTCTCCAATACATGGAGACTGAACACTATGCTACTAAATGAAGAATGGGTAATTGAAGGAATTAAAGAGGAAATTAAAACCTACTTCGAAACAAATGACAAAGAATGCACAATGTTCCAAAATGTCTGGGACTTGGCAAAAGCATATCTCAGAGGAAGGTTCATAGCAATACAGGCACATATCAAAAAAACAAGAAATTAACCAAAGAAATAACCTAATCTCCCAACTTGAAAAATTAGAAAAAGAGCAATAATAAAAGCCAAAACCCAGCAGAAGACAAGAAATAATGAAATTAAAAGAAGAAATAAATAACCTAGAAACCAAAACGATTATACAGAAGATCAACAAAACCAAGAGCTGGTTCTTTGAAAAAAAAAAATAAATAAAGTTGATAAAGCCCTTGCAAAGCTCACAGATAAGAGAGAACACTCAAATAAATAGGATCACAAATTAAAGAGGAAAAATTACAACAGACACAAAACAAATCCAAAGCATAATCAGAGTCTACTATGAACAGGTATATGGAAACAAATATAGCAATCTCAATGAGAGGGACAGATTCTTGAAAAAATACAACTACCCAAAACTGAACGAGGAAGAAATAGAGATCTTAAATAAACCAATTACACACAGCGAAATTGAAGAAGTCATTAAAACTCTACCTAATAAACACAAGAGCCCAGAACCAGAGGGCTTCACAAATGAATTCTACCCGACATTCAAAGATGAAATAATGCCTGTACAATAAAACTTTTCCAAAAAATTGAGAAAGAAGTAAAACTGCCAAACACATTCTATGAAGCAAACATCACACTCATATCACAACCAAATAAGGACGGCACCAAGAAAGAAAACTATAGACCAATTTCTCTAATGAACATGGACACAAAAATTTTAAATAAAATCCTGGCAAATCATATCCAGCGGTGTGTAAAAAGCATTAGTCATCATGACCAAGTGGGATTTATCCCAGGGGTACAGGGATGGTTCAATATTTGAAAATCAATTAATATAATAAACAAGGAGAAAAAAAACATATTGCCATATCAATAGATGCAGAGAAAGCATTTGAAAAAGTCCAGCACCCATTCATGATAAGAGCCCTAGAAAAATTGGGGATTAAAAGAACACACCTCAACATAATAAAAGCCATCTATAACAAACCTACAGCAAATTTTGTCCTTAATGGGGAGAAATGAACATCATTCCAATTAAGATCTGGAATCAGGAAAGGATTTTCAATCTCTCCACAACTTTTTAACATTGTACTGGAAGTTCTAGCCAGGGCAATATGGCAAGAGAAAGATATAAAAAGTATACAAATAGGAAAATAGAAACTGAAACCATTACTACATGAAGATGACATGATTCTTTGTCTAGAGAACTCCCAAAAATTTGCAGAAAAACTTCTTGAAACAATAAACCAGTTATTAAGGTAGTTGGTTACAAAATCAACACACAGAAGTCAGTAGCTTTCCTACATGCAAAAAAACAAACAGAAGAAGATAAAATTTAACATCACACCAAAAAAATTACTTGGGAATAAAACTAACAAAACACATGAAAGAACTATACAAGGAAAACTTCAAAACACTGCTAAGAGAGATAGAAGAAGACATAAGGAAATGGAAAGAAATACCCTGCACATGGATTGGAAGAATCAACATCATCAAAATGCTCATCATACCAAAAGCAATCTACAGATTCAATGCAGCAATTACTATACAAATCCCTGTCACATTCTTTAAATGATAGAACAAAAATTACTGAAATTTTTATGGAATAACAAAAGACCTCGAATATCAAAAAGACTCCTGACTAAAAAACGAGAAAATGGAGGTATTACTATCCTAGACTTCAAATTATACTACAAAGCCATAGTAATTAGAACAGCTTGGTATTGGTACAAAAACAGAAAATCTGACCAATGGAACAGAACTGAATCCCCTGAAATAAAGCCACAAATATACAATCAACTTATCTTCTACAAAAGAGAGAAAAATTTACATTGGAACAAGGACAGCCTCTTCAATAAATGGTGCTGGGAAAACTGGTGCAAAACATGCAAACAAATGGACCAAGACAACTCCTTGCACCATGTAAAGAAATCAAATCCAAATGAATAAAAGACTTGCATGTAAGACCGGAAATAATACTATACATAGAGGAAAACGTAGGCAAACGCTTCATGAATTGCAATCTGGAAATTCATTTCTAGGTACATCTACAGAAGGTTAAAAAATGAAGGAAAATATTAACAGCTGGGACTATATCAAACTAAAATCTTATGTACAGCAAAAGAGACAATAGAGAAAACAAAAAGAAACCCAAATGAGTGAGAAAAAATTTTTGCACTACGTACAAGTGATAAGGGTCTGATAACAAAGATACACAAAGAACTCACATAACTTGACAAAAACAAAGCAAAAAACCCAGTTGAAAGTGGGAGAAGAATCAAAAAGACACTTCTCCAAAGAGGAAAAACAAATGACCATCAGGTACATGAAAAACTGTTCAACCTCACTAGCAATCAGGGAGATGCAAATTAAAACTACAATGAGATACCACCTTATGCCAGAAAGAATGGCCCACATCCAAAAAAAAGGGCAACAAGTGCTGGCAGGGATTTGGAGAAAAAGGAACACTCTTACACTGCTGCCACAGAACAGCCAGGCGAGAGCGCAGGCTGCGGGGAACCAGGGCTCAGCTGGAGCAGGAAAGACACAGGGCCGGCGATTGGTGAACAGACACACACACTCAGTGAGCAGTGAATCTGCTGCTTTATTTGAGATTTCAGTAAGCAATATAGTGTTTAAAAGAATTACTTCAACATTCCATGAGTACATGAAGTCAGTATCTCAACAGAAAGACAGAAATCAATATCTCAACGGAAAACAGATTATCATTAGATATTACAAAACATTCCCAAGCAATCATCTTTTTAGAAATCATGACAGCTAAGCTGATTAATGATCACCATAATTGTTTCCTGTCTGCAAAGTTATCTAGTTCATCGGGTTTCACTGCCAAAGGTGCACTGCTAACGCTTTTGTAATTCCTTTACCAAAAGTTCTTTCACAGTTGATATGAATTGTTCCCTCAGTTTTAATGAAATGATCTGACAGCAGGGCTCCTCTTAATTTGTTTTAATAACCATGCAGCACATGACTTCAGCAACTCCAATACCTGGGATCTGGGGAGCTATGCCTCAAGGGTCCCCTGCTATGCAGGTCAGCTCCCAATATGTCCCTCCTGCGGGGGGCAGAGAGCTAGCCTGTGAGATCCATCTCACAGGACCCCCATTTCCAGGTCAGCTCCCACACACTGCTGGTGGGAATGTAACTGGTTCAGCCACTATGGAAAACTGTGTAGAGGACCCTGAAATTAATGAAAATGGAACTACCATTTGACCCAGCAATTGCTCTCTTGGGAATCTACCCAGACAACAATGCTTGTACCAAGGGACACCTGTGCTCGGATGTTTACTGCAGCACTATTTATAATTCCAAAGTCATGGAAACAAACAATGTCCCAAAACAGATGACTGGATGAAAAACATGTGTTGTAATATGGATGTACTTAGAAGAAATCATTTTAGCAGAATCATCAAAAAGAAAAAGACAAACACCAAATGGTTTCACTATTATATGGGACATGGGAAAGATAAACAAAAACCCATGAAGAAAAGTCAAAGCAAGCCAACAACCAAAAAGAAATATACAACTTGGGGGGCAGGCAGGGTGGGATGGGCGGAGATGGGGGGCAAACCCCGAGTATTACAAAGATGTGAAATTTATATATAAATAAACTATTTAATTAGTTTTTAAACAGAACAAAAATAAAATAATAATATAATTCCCTGAAAAAAAATAGTAGTGCGATGCGAAGTATAGAATGAAGTCATGAATTTCATGGAGTATACATGAATGTTGACTTATTAACCACCTTATAGGAAGCTGCAGCTGTAAATCACATGATGCTACATTGCAGTATTACTTTACTTCCTAAAATCAATAGAAAGCAAGTAAGGAGGTGATGAAAAATACTTCTTAAATTTCTATGGCAGAATACGAACTGTCCTCTCCTGAGAGCCTTTAAAACTAGAAGTTTAGACTCCACAAGGCAGAGTTCCTCCAATCATCAAAACAGTTTCTATCATAGGCTCATATGAACTGTCTTGTTGTCTAGTTAATGTTTCTACATTAAATGATACCATTTCAAACCCAGAAATAATTTATATTTGTCCAAAGAACCATTTCTGTGTAGCCATAGGGTTGCTATGTTTGAAACATTTTCCCATGCACATGTAGAAAAACAGAGACTTCATTTAAAAATTATTGGGCCATATAATATCGCTCAGATACAGAGATATGTAAACCATGATCTAGACAATTCATTTGTAGATTGAGCTTACCTTATATCTGTCTGAACATGGTACATGTCTGAACTGATGGCACTGTTCCCACAAGTTCAGGATTGAGAAGAAAAGTGACAGAAGCAAGATATCAGCCTGCAGGAGAGTCCCAGGCTCACCGATGTCCAGTATTCCTGTGTATCTAGAAATGGCAGGGGTGGGTCTTGAACTTGGAATACATGTCCCGTAGCTCACTAGACTTTACCACAGAGACTGGGGGGGTTGGTTCATATAATTTAATCCTCCACAAGAATGTCAGGGTAACCCCACAGCCAGGTGCCCAGTGGCAAAGCTGGTGCTGCGATCAACTGGGAGCAGTCTGGTACCCAGGGTTTGTGAGTAACAGGACTAACCCACCTCTCACACCATCCCACTTTTACAGAGTGGAGTTTACACTTGATTGACATTTGCCTCTGTCTTCTGCATGGACACTGTGTTCAGCACCGGTATGGCCAGACCCGGAACACTGCAGGCATACTCCAGATACCTAGAAATACCACCTCAGATGATATTTCCTTTCATCCCAGCTACAGGTGTCCACTACATTTAAGTACTATGAAACTAAACAATGAGAAAGATAGCAAATCATTGAACACCCAGGGGACAAAACAAGGTCCCATCTTCCTGAGAAGCATCCTCCTCAGTCTCCACACCCTTCGGGCCCTGGTGGGTTCCTGGAGAAAGAAGCAACACTTAGTGGTTCCAATATCCTGGACTCCATTCCTGACTGAGAGGAAAATGTGAGACTCCCTGGGTGCACCAGTCAGAAAGGGCCAAGCCTTCAGTGAATTAGAGGAGGGAGAGGGTAAGCCTTGGTCACAGCCACAGATACTGAAAGTGGAAGCACAAAAATTGCATTCCCACACTCTCCATCACTAGCTGTACAAGACCTTGAGCCTCTCAAATGGTCATCTAGAAAGGGAGACTAATAACATCCACCCCTCCTCAACTCTCAGGGACAACTGAATGAGACAACGAATTTGGGGTGCTTGGGAAAACACCTGACAGAGAGATGTTGCTAATAACACAATTCATGTTGCTGGGAAGCATGGGGCCAGGGAAACAGTGCCTCTGAACTTCTGCAGGACTGGGAAAGAAATACCTAGACTCAGGGCAAGGGATAGGAGTTAGCATGTGCGTTTGCAATCAAAGAAAGGAGGGCAGCTAAAAGGACAGCACAGGAAGGTGGGATGGTGGAGACACCAGGATTTCTATGGGGCAGGTGAAATTCTTCCATGCACAAACAGTCCCATGACTGTCTCCCATTAGAGTCCATCACCTGTGTTGTGCTACATAATCGCACACACACACAGCAGCATGCCAGAATACCCAATCAATGTACAGAAAACCTTCTTTCAAGAAGTAAACACTTTCTCCCACATTTAGTGCCTGATACCACATGTCCAATGAACTACTGTCACCCTCCCTCATCTTAGAAACTGGAGGGCAGGAAAGTAGTAACTCCAAGGGAACTTGCTAGATTTTTGCAAACTACTCCCCTGTGAGACCTGGTCTGGATCTGAAAAATGTGGAATAGAATAGGTTAAAGGATGCAGGAAATACTGATCTCAGTAGTGGTTCTGCCAACCACCGTGAAAATGTTACAGCTACTCTTCCCTGGGAACTCACTATGAGATAGATGTCATAGTACACTGCCTTAAACCCTACCATACCTCCTATTGTCCATAAGGGCATAAAACTAAAAATCAACAATGAAAAGGAAACAAGAAGAGCACTTAACACTTGGCGAATGAACAACATGCTTCTAAAGGAAGAATGGGTAACTGAAGAAATCAAAGAAGAAATTAAAACTTACTTTGAAACAAATGACAAAAAAGACACTACATTCCAAAATGTCTGGGATGCAACAAAAGCATAACTAAGAGGCAGGTTCATAGCAATACAGACCCATATCAAAAAGCAAGACAATAATCAAAAAAAGAACCTACTCTACCAACTTGAAAAATTAGAGAAAGATCAACAAAAAAACCCAAAATCCAGCAGAAGACAAGAAATAATTAAAATAAAAGAAGAAATTAACAATCTAGAAGCCAAAAATACAATCCAAAAGATCAACAAAACCAAAAGCTGGTTCTTTGAAAAAATAAATAAAATTGATAAGCCCCTTGCAAAGCTCACAAAAGAAAGAAGAGAGAAAATCCTAGTAAAGAGAATCACAAATGAAAGAGGAGAAATTACAACAGACACAAAAGAAATCCAAAAAATAATAAGAGATTACTATGAACAACTATATGGAAATAAATACAACAACTTGGATGAGATGGATAGATTCTTAGAAAGATACAGCACCCCAAAATTAAACAAAGAAGATATAGAGAACCTAAATCAGCCAATCACAAGCAGTGAAATTGAAGCAGTCATCAAAACTCTACCTAAAAACAAGAGCCCAGGACCTGATGGCTTCAAAAATGAATTCTACCAGACATTCAAAGATGAAATAATGCCCGCACTACTAAAGCTTTTCCAAAAAATTGAAAAAGAAGGAATACTACCAAACACATTCTACGAAGCAAACATCACACTCATACCAACACCAAATAAGGACAGCACCAAAAAAGAAAACTATAGACCGATTTCCTTAATGAACACAGATGCAAAAATTTTAAACAAAATCCTGGCAAACCGAATCCAACGATGCATTAAAAGCATCATTCACCATGACCAAGTGGGATTTATCCCAGGGGTGCAAGGATGGTTTAACATCCGGAAATCAATTAACATAAGCCACCACATCAACAAAGAAAAAAACAAAAACCACATGATCATATCAATAGATGCAGAGAAAGCATTTGACAAAGTCCAACATCCATTCATGATAAAAGCCCTTGAAAAATTAGGTATTAAAGGAACTTACCTCAACATAATAAAAGCCATCTATGACAAACCTTTGGCAAATATCATCCTAAATGAGGAAAAACTAAAATCATTCCAGTTGAGATCTGGAACCAGGCAAGGATGCCCACTCTCCCCACTACTCTTTAACATTGTACTGGAAGTCCTAGCTAGGGCGATAAGGCAAGAGAAAGACATAAAAGGGATACAAATAAGCAAAGAGGAACTGAAGCTATCATTATATGCTGATGACATGATTCTCTATTTAGAAAACCCCAAAAAATCCACAGAAAGATTACTTGAAATAATAGACCAATTCAGTAAGGTAGCTGGATACAAAATCAACACACAGAAGTCAGTGGCTTTCCTATAGGCGAAAAGTCAAGCAGAGGAAGAAGAAATCAGAAAAACCATCCCATTCACCATCGCACCAAAAAAAATTAAATACTTGGGAATACACCTAACAAAAAATGTTAAAGATCTATACAAAGAATATTTTAAAATGCTCCAAAAAGAGATAGAAGAAGACATAAGGAAATGGAACAACATTCCCTGTTCATGGATTGGAAGAATTAATATTATCAAAATGAACATCCTACCAAAGGTAATCTACAGATTCAATGCAATTCCAATAAAAATTCCAGTGACATTCTTTAAAGAGATAGAACAAAAATTACTGAAATTCGTATGGAATAACAAAAGACCCTGTATATCAAAAAGCCTCGTGACCAGAAAAAAAGAAAATGGAGGTATCACAATTCCAAACTTCAAACTATACTACAAAGCCATAATACTTAAAAAAGCTTGGTATTGGTACAAAAACAGACAATCAGACCAATGGAACAGAATTGAGAGTCCTGAAATAAAACCACACATATATAGTCAACTAATTTTTGACAAAGGGGTGAAAAAGCTACCTTGGAACAAAGATAGCCTCTTCAATAGATGGTGCTGGGAAAATTGGACTAAGACATGCAAAAAAATGGACCAAGAAAACTCC
>PVHY01018973.1:0-28240 GCA_004024945.1 Uropsilus gracilis | reverse complement strand
CAAAAAAAAAAGGCTGGGACTTGACCAGGCAGGTTCTCCTTTTTCCTAATTGCTAGAGGAAGTTGAAGTCACAGCTAAAGTCAGCCGCTCCTGAACAAGACTATGAGACAGGACTGGATATCAGGTAAGACCTGGGGCTAATGGGGTGGTAAAGTCTGAAGAGAGGGGAGTGTTGTGACTCTCCCCAGCCTTTACCCAGCGTACCTCTCAGCCTCTCTGCTGTTGCTTTCAGTCTCTGTCCAGATGCGGAGGCTGTGACTCCATTCCAAACTCTTCCTGTGCTTCATTCCAGAGTCGGGAAGCAGGGGTGCAGGGAGCCTTCTCTGAGTCCCTGAACCAGAGTTCTGACCAGGTGGCCACTCCCTCTCTACCGAGAGCCAAACCAGGATGCTGAGTATTCCCAGGCAACATGACAGCTGTTCTGTGTCCTCTCCTCAGCCCCTGTGTGGGTCCTGCTCCTGTGCCTCCCCACTGTCCTCCGCCTCACCAGTGCCGCAGCTCTGCCCCGGAACACCACAGCTGCCATGGCCTCAGTGGAGATTGCGAAGGACCCCAGCCCTTCCTGGCCCTCCATGCACCCAACAGCTAAGCAGTGCCCAGCGCTGGAATTGACCTGGCCTGAACTGGAAGTCCCACCCAGTAAGGAGACTTATGATGGGGGCCCATGGGGTTGAAGGGTGAGGTTGACTCCTGAGCACCCCCTTTTGCTATGCGGCCCAGCCAACCAGGCCAGCAGGGCTGAGCCCTCAGCCTTCTCTCCTTGCCAGCATTGAGTGTGGGCACGTGCTCCTAAGCTGCTCCCTACCACAGGGACACAATCAGATGTGAGGAATGATCGTGGGCTCCCAGAGCCTTGAGTGCAGTGTGTGGAGCAGGGCTTCTCTGGGCAGCGAAGTTGGGCGCGAGCTAAGGCCATCCTAAGCCAGCCTAGGGGTTGTCATAGGAAGCAGACTCACTCCAGATTCTTTGGATTTCACCATGGACTTTCCTTAGAGACAAACATACTTCCCCTTTAAGGATCCGATCCATAGCACGCACGCACACACACACCCCCCCACTCCCCCCCACCCCCGGAGCTGGGGAGAGAGGCCTAGCACTTGGATGGGGTTGGGGGTTGGGGTAGGGGGCCTGGCCGTGGAAAGGCTCACAGCTGCCTATGTCCATCTGTGTCCCTAGATGGAACGTTGACCTTGTCCTGTACGGCCTGCAGCCACTTTCCCTACTTCAGTATCCTCTACTGGCTGGGCAACGGGTCCTTCATTGAGCACCTCCCAGGTCGGCTGCTGGAGGGTGACACCAGGTGAGGCCTGGGGAGAGGGGCAGCAGGAGGGAGGCCTCCTCAGAGCTCTCCTCATTCCTTCCCTTCTGCCGCAGCCGGGTACAGGTGCACAGCGGCGCGTACACCCTGCTGACGAGGGCCTTGGTGCTGGAGGAGCTGAGTCCCACCTTGCGCAGCACCAACTTCTCCTGCATCTTTGCGGACCCAGGACAGACCGCCCAGATCCAGGTCGTCCCAGCCCAGCTCTGGGTGAGGAACTGAGAGTAGTTTCCAGGAGAGCAGGAGGAGCAGCCCCCAGCCAAAGCCTGCCGCTCTCCCCAGGCATGAAGAAAAGTGACAAGATGTGACTGCCTCCTTGCCCTTCCTCAGGGAGCTGGGGCAGAGTCTGTGCACACATAAATGATCTCAGTGTGTTGTCGTCTGTCATTCCCACTACCAACTGGGCCTGCCCAGGAGGGACTGCCACCCAGAAGCTAAAGACGGGGAACACAGGCCTTCAGGACAGTTCACGGATGACGCAGCAGGGACAAAGGAGTGCTCCAAAGAGCCCAGGACTCCCCCTTCCTGTACATATTAAGGCAGCTCTCAGCACTTAAGGGAGAAAAATAGACTTTATTTACAAGTAATAACATTTAGAAAAGATCCATCCCTGGCCCTTCCTGGTTGTCCCCAGCCTACCCCAGCAATGGGGCAGGGAAGGGGTGAGCTGCCTCTGAAGGCCGCCCAGGGCCCATTGATCCTGGTAGGTGGGAGCGCCAGAGGATGGGGCCAGTGCCCAGTCCTAATAAGCCCGAGCAGCAGAGACCAGGGCCCGCTCCTCCAATGAATGGTCCCTGCTAGAGGCTGAGAAGACGGGCTGGGCCCAGGGACCCAGCCACTCACGGCGGCCTCCAATCTGGTTGTGACGGAGAAGTGACTCTGCTCTAGGAAAACATCAGGAGAGAGGACCCAGGCTGCAGGGCCCCCTCCGACACCTAGCAAAGGCTCTGGTCCAGGTAACGGTTGTGCAGGCATCACTGTCTCTGGGGGGCTGGCCTGGGAGCTGAGAGAAGGCACTGAGGGACAGTAGGATGACAACCAGGCGAGGTCAGCATCGGGGACACAGGTGGGGCCACTCAAAGGTGCTGGCCCTTTAGTGCTTTGCCTGAAAGAGAGACAACTGGTCAGTCACACAGCAGGCTAAGGAAAGATGGAACCTCAGTAAGGGAAGCCCGTGACGGAGCACTTGCTCTCAACGCCATCTCCAGTGACCTACCTGGGCTGTGCCTTGGATGCCACCCTATAGGGGCCTGGGGGCATGCTTACTCTCCCATCACCCACGGGTAACCAGGATGTTGAGCCCACCCCTTCCCTGAGTGCCTCCACCTTGCCCTTGGCCCGAGGGGTAGCGGCAGTGGTAGCAGCGGTCGTGGCGATGCGTGGCGAGCGGCGGGTTCCACTGCGGGTGTTCGGGGAAGCCTTGGATGGGGCTTTCTTTGAGGCCCCTCTCCGTAGAATGCTATTCCCAAGCTTCTTGGGCGTGTTGAGGATACTGAAGGCCATTGACTGGCGGCGGTCAGCCTGCGGAAAGGGGCCGTTAAAATGGGATCCCAAGCCAGCTTGGTGCTGGAGGGCTTCTGCTAGCCCCTGCCCCCAGCTAACCTGTTTAACAGCTGCCTTCTTCTGCGCCTCGGTCGTGCTCTGTCTGCGCCCTTCGTGTCGGTCTCTGGGAGTCATGGGGCGCGGGAAACAACTGGTAGCCTTCTTAGACTATAGGGAAGAGGACAGTCAGGCAGACAGCAACGCAAGGCCAGGCCTGCCCTGCCCTGCCCTGCCCTGCCCTGCCCTGCCCTGCCCTGCCCAGCCTCTCGGCTCTAAGTCATCGTGTCCCGACATCAGGCCGACAGAAAGAGGAGCCTCCCCTTTCATCCACTTCTGAACTGGGTGATCTGGGCAGCTGCCACACAGAAGCTGACGTCACCCACCTCAGGGGTGCCAGGGCCTTGGTGGGACTCTGAGGACACTCGTTTGCGCTGCTGCCGGGTGGTGATGCCTGTGCCTTCGGCTATCTGGGCTGGCTGCATGCTGGCTCGGCGCAGGGTCTCCCTGGGATCACCGGTCTTCATCTCTTCATCTGTGATGGTGCCCAGGCTCAAGGAAGGCTGCGTGGGGCGAAAGTGTCAGCAGACCCAGATGTCTGACCTCAGCACCTCTGTGCCAACTTGGGGAGCAGCTGAAGCCTTCCTGGCACCACTGCCTTGTGTGTAACCCCCCCCCCCGGCACCAAAAGGTCATGCCCCCCCCCCCCAACAGTGCCAAAGGAGAAGGAGGGGGTGAGCCAATTCAGCGGGTCCTGGGCAGGTGACCCTAGAGCTCACTCTGGACTCCAGGGGGTAGCAGGTCTTCAGGTGTGGGGGGCAGACTCGATTGCGCTGCTGCAGCTCTGCGATGCGGCTCCAGTCATCCAGCTGCTCGGGCTCATCCTGGCACGTGCCCACGTAGAAGCTGTTCCTTCCTATGGGACGCAGGCTCGTGAGTGGGCCGGAAGGCAGCCTGCTGGCCCTGGCCCACCATGGCCTTTGCTACCTCAGCCCCCAGCCAGCGTGCAGACTTTGCATCCACGCCGTTTCCTGCCTCCTCAGTGCTGCCAGGGCAGGAGGGCTCATAGGCCACTACGGTAGGGCCTACTTACTGCTATCTCTGCGGAGAGGTGGGAAGAGGCAGTGAGGCCAAGGGAAACTAGCTGAAGGCCAGAAATCGATGCCCAGGGGATCCCCAAAGGTCAGAGTCCCCAGGAGTCTGAGGCTGGAACACGGGCTGAGCCTCAGCACCTGAGAAGGGGCGTGGGCTCCCGACACTCCGAGTGGCACGACTGTGCTGGGACCCTCAAGCCGCTGAGCTTTAAATAAAGATTTAACCCTGTTGGGAGAAACCTGACCTGTCAGCAGCCTGACCTTCCACAGTCCCTAGCGGACGGGCATGGGAGGTGCTGGGAGGTGGTCAGGAAGCCAGTCCTGAATTTCCAAAAGTCAGCCCTTCCCTGTGCCCAAATCTCCGGGTATGCCAGCTCCCCACAACCCCCCCTCACCTGGAGGGGCCCCACTGGACACTCCAGCCTGAGAGCGGCGTGCAGAGCTGCGCGTGGTGGGCCGGTAGCCAGGCAGGCTCAGCAGAGCTGCGTTTCCATCCTCAGGAGAACCGAGGCGGGCCAGGGACTGGGCAGAGGAGGTAGCGCGCAGGCTGGCCTGGGAAGCTGGGGCAGACTGCGTGCTGTAGAAGGATGAGTTGGCGCTGTCTGGTTCTTCTACATCTAGTTTCTGGAAGAGAGGGTGACTCTGTTGTGGCAGGGTGAGGGCCCTGACACGCAGACAGCCTCTGCTGCCCTTCCTGCTGGCACATACGCCTGGGGTCCTTAGCCATCATCTGCAAGAAGTGGGCCTTGTCGCCAGGATCCCACACAAGGTGCCGCCCGCCGTGGAAATCGGCCGTCGAGAGATGAACCGACTGTCTCTCATTGCGGAAGTGGGGGAGCAGGTGCTGGTTGGGTTCATTCACAGCTTCCCTGGTCTTAAGTCTTCGTTCACCTGGGCCCCGACCATTTTCTCGAACGTCAGCCTCTTGACAGCAGAGCGCACCCCTCACGCAGAGCTGCCCTCTACTCTGACAAAGGGACCCTCCTTACAGATAGGGAAACGAAGGTCCAGCCCTACTGGCAGCCCAGTGGGCAGCCACAACCCATCCCCAAGGTGCGTAGGAGGCACAAACTGAGCTGCGGCTTCTCCATCCTATCCCATCAGCCTGTACAGGGGCTATACCACATGTGGAGGGAAAGCCAGCCTTGAGTCAGCAAGCGGGCATTCAGTTCCAGCCCATCCCCTGAGCAAGTCTCTTTCCCAGCAGGCCTGCCTGGCCCTGCGGCTGTTTTGAGGACTGAGCGTGCTAGGTCCTACAGCCCCACACCCAGCAGCCTGACCTTGGTCATGGTGATGTTGATGATTTGCGTGGTACGCCGGCGAGCAGAGCGGGTCTTCCGGCCTGAGTCCAGAAAGACGTCCCCCAGGGAGTCCAGGCTGCTCTCCAGAGGGGCCTGACCCCGAGCAGGGATGGGAGTGAAGTAAAGACTCTCCAGAGATTCTACCTTAGGGGGCAGGCGCTGGGAAATGGGCGAGGCCGGTTCTCCAGGAATGTTGGTGCCTTCCGGGTGGGTACGAGGCAGCTTGCTGTGGAAGGAAACGCGCTGAGGTGCCATTCCGAGGATTAGGGTCTTATGCCCACCTCTTTGCTCCAAAGTCAACTTCTATGTTTATTACAAGTAGGACCAGATCAGGCACACTGTTTTCTTTCAGGTTTTTCAGAGGTACCTTAATCCACCTTTGCTCCCTAGTGATCTGATTCTCTCCCGTGACCCCTCAACACTAGCAACACCCAGGCTCAGCAGGTTCCGGTGAGACCACCTACACTGGCCATCCAGGCAGGCCCCTGGATACTCACAGGTACTCCCCAAATAACTTTCCCAATGAAGGCCACTCATCTTGCCTCTTCCTGAATGTTCTTTCAGCAAAGGGAAGCAGCCTCCGGTGTGAGCACCAGAGTGTGCTAACGCCTCTGCCTTCCAAGGCCCTTCACCATGACCCCCAGCTCTCCTAACCATGGTCCATGTACCTCCCCACAGTGGCATCTTAAGTCACCTCGGTGGTAACAGGCAAGGACACGAGCCAAGCAGCCTGTGGGACTTGGGCAAATCATTGTCCCTCTAAGCCCCAGTTTCATCTGTTAAAAAGGAGAACCTACTACCTTGTGGGATAAGTAATATTTTTCCAGTGTCTGGCACATGTACCTATTTAATAAAAATAAATGATTCCAGTATCTGGCTACCAGTGACCTTTCTTTTTTTCTTTTTTTTTTTTCGAGACTAGGTCTCACTATTTTTGCCCGTGGAACCGCAGGCTCTCGTTGCCCAGGGTACCATGGACTCAAGCAATCCCCAGCCTCAGCTTCCCAGCTAGCTGGGATTACAGGCACGCGCCACCACGCCCAGCTATTTTTTTGGAACTAGGTCTCGCTATGGGCCCCAGGTGGGACTCGAACCGCGATCCCTAGCCCCGGCCGCTTCATAGGCTGAAGCTTACAAGCACGAGCCACCGTGCCTGGCCTTACCAGTGACCTTTCTAAGGATGCAGATCTGATCAGGATCTCCTCAGCTTCAAACCGTTCCCAAAGTCCCTGAGTGCCTTTTAAGATCAAGTCTGAAAGCCAGAGTCCAACCAGCACTCCTGAGTAGGGGCCCATGGAGCCCTCCCAACCTTACTTTCAGCCCACTGCACTCTGTTCTCACTGTCCTGTCCATCAGGCACACACCCCTAAGGATGGTCTTGTGAAGCCTTTTCTGACCACTTGGTGGTTCTGCTGTTAAGCCCTATACAAACACCTGGAATAATGACCGAATATTTCACTCTTCCTAAGAATTGACTCCCACGGCCCCAGCACCCAAGAGATAGCCTCAGGAACATTAGGTGCTCAGTGGACAATAGCTTGAAAGGGGAAGGTGTCTCCTGACCTGGTGATAGTGAGTGGGGTTCCCTCCTCGCAGCTCAGGTCCAGGCTGTCAATACTCAAGTCCAGCTGAGGCTTTGTCTGGGGCTCCCGACTCTTTAAGGCATCAGTTGCCACCTGGGACTTGCCCAGGTCCCGAAGCTGCTGGTCAGCATGGGCAACCTGAAGGAGAGTTGGGGGAAGTGTCGTCTCAGGCGGGGTAGTCTAGGGAGAGGGGGACACATGGTCTAATAAGACAGGGGTGAGGGATGGATGACCAGATACTTACTTGTGCTTCCAGGCTGCGCACCTGGGCAGTAAGGTGGCGGCAGCTCTGTTCCGCCTCCTTGGTCTTCAGCCCAGCCTGCTGCAGCTCACGGCCCAGCCGCTCAGCTTCAGCCCGCAGCTCCTTGTTTTCCTTCTGCAGCTGTTCCAGGCCTCGCAGTTTCTCCTGCAGCTCTTGGGTCTGTTGCCTCTTGGCATCATAATGGGTCTTGGCTTTCTCCATCTGCGGGTACATAGGTGGGCAGGTGGTGGGGTGGGACAGGGCTCGAGGGCAGGAGGGAGGCAGAGTAGACAGGCTGGGCTCACCTGCAGCTTGTAGTGCTCGGCTGCCTGTTCCTTCTGGCTCAACTGAACCTGCAGCTCATTCAGCTGAATCTGGAGGCGCTGGGCCTCTTGCTGGCTCTCACCTCCCTGGGCCTGGAAAGCGTAAGAAAGGCTGATCCGGGTGGCTGGGCTGGCTGTGCCACCCAAACCCAGGGAACTTGCCCTAGCCTCGACTCTGCCAGGATACCTGCCCCTGCCCAGCTCCAGCACCCCAGAACACCATGAACGCACTGAGGCCCACGTGCTGCAGGAACCTGCTCTGTTCGGAGTGCCATTTCCAGCAGAGCTCTGACAACGGTATCTTTGAAGCCGAATACAAATTCTTTCTCGCTCCGGGGTACAGTGTCCCGCCTCCCTCCCACATGCCTCAAAGAGAAAGGAAACTGATCCTTTCGCAACATACAGTTGCAGAGCACAGCCAGACGCTGCATGTGCACTCTCTGAGAACCGTGAGCTGATTTATCTTCAGAACCGCTCTGGAAAGTAACTTTATCCCCATTTCAGGGGTGAGGCAACCGAGTTCAAAGATTTCAGTGAATTAACCAGGGTCTGACTAAATCAGCAGGTAAGGTTTGAACCTTGGTTCACCTAACTGGGAATCTGATGCTGGCACTGCCTCCTCTCCAGGCCAGCCTCTTGGGGAGCAGGGCTTGCGTCTGTCCACCTGCAGTGCCAGCTTGTGTGTCCTCTGTGGTAGACACCGGTCCTACCCCCCTGCCCACCAGGTCTAGCTCTAGCTAGATGCTACCGGAAAGGAGCATAATGTAAACACTCATCACGTTCCCACCTGGAGTGGGAGAGGAGGAAGGGAGCTGGAGAAACAAAGCTCTCACTACCTCTGGTGACCCAAAAGGGCATCGGAGAGTCCCTGGGTCACTGGTGTACAGCTCTTTGCCCCCTGACTAAAAGCTGTGATGCCTAGAGCTGCAAAAGGGCAAATACTACACCAACAGAAGCAAGAGAATTGAAGCATTAATATTAAATTGCGGTGAATATTCAATGGTGACATCAGCCTCCCTTAAGGCTATCTAGACCAGGGTCATTCAGCAGAACTTCCTGTCACAATGGGAAAAGCCAAATTGCTTCACTAGTGTAGCAGCTGCTACCACACACAGCAACGGAGCAGGAGAAATGTGGCTGGTGTGACTCGAACTGGAAATGTCATTTTAACTGAAATGTCACCGCACACGACCAGTCACCACTGTAGCAGGATGTGTGGGAGTCACCAGGTCTGTCCTGATGAGCTCCAGGAAGCATATATATGCAGGGGCTCCTAAGTCCCATGCTCTGCCCCCACCATCCACCACAGTCCACTGCTGCTGCCAGGTCTATATCCCCTGGTTGTCCCACCTTCAGCTTCTGTTGTTGTGCCTTGCTGGTCTGCTCATGGTCAGCGAGCTTCTTACTCAGGTCTTCCACCTGAGGCGGGAAAAGGAAGAGGTGGTCAGTCAGGGGACAGGCAGATGACACTGAAAGCACAGAAGGTTGGAGAGGCTGATGAGTAGGAAAGGTCTGAGACACTGAGAGAAGGCCCAGCACACGGCACACCTGGGCCTGCCCCCTCTATGAACAGGTCACCATGGCTGCGGTAGAGGCAAGCAGCAGGGTCAGGCGCTGAGACAGATGACGCTTAAGCAGCCAGCATTCCTGCTGAACCGCTGGCAGTGCTCGCCTAGTCTGCTCTCTGAAATACCTCTAGCTGCTCCTGTTCCACCTATGCATGGAGGGGGAGGAGCAATGGAGACAGGGGAGACGGAAGCCCAAGAGGCACTGCACCGGCCCTCTGATACGGACCCCAAGGAATTGCTCTCTCAGGAATGTTAAAACTGCATTTGGCTCATTCTAGTTCCCATGGGCTTTTGGGACCCTCACTACAGATGTTCCTCACAGTGCGCCTCCAGAAGGGGTGGGTGGCCTTTAGGACTTGGGTCTCTAGGGACAGAGCCAAGGAAGGGGAGATTGTTGGTGTTTTCCTTAGAGGGCACAAAGACAAGACTACAACACTGGGAGCCAGAGGCCCTGGAACACAGAAGGGACAATGTTTCTCCCCTCTCGGGTCTCAATGAACTGGCATTTTATTTTTATTTTTATTTTATTTTATTTTTTTTTGAGACTAGGTCTCGCTATTTTTTTGCCTGTGGAACCGCAGGCTCTCGTTGCCTGGGGTACCACAGACTCAAGCCATCCCCAGCCTCAGCTTCCCAGGTAGCTGGGATTACAGGCGTGCGCCACACGCCCAGCTATATATTTTTGGAACTAGGTCTCACTATGTGCCCCCGGCAGGACTTGAGCCGCGATCCCTGGCCCTGGCCGCAGCTTCCTAAGCTGCCGCTTACAAGCCTGCGCCACCACGCCCGGCCTGAGCTGGCATTCTTACCTGACCAAGTAGTTTCTGTCTCTCTTCCTGGAACCGCTGCCTCTCCTCCAGGACCTTGACCTTGGCACCCTCATACTTGGCAGTCATCACCTCCAGCTCTCGGGCAGTGCTCTGTGCTTCCCGCTGCACCTCAGCGAGACGGGTTTCTGCGTCGGCACGCATGGCTGCCAGCTCTTGGCCGTACTTCTCCCGGGCCTGGTCCAGCTCCACTTCTAAAAACTGCCGGCCAAGGCTTGCGCGCTCGCCCAGCCCCCGGTTCTCCTCTGCCAGCAGGCCGTGAGCCTTCTTCAGCATGCTTAGCTGCTCTGCGTAGCTGGCCTTCTCGGCCCGCAGCTGCTGGGCTGCTCGCTCTTGCTCTGCCACCTTCTGCCGCAAGGGCACCAGCTCCCCAAGTTCCCGCTGGGCACGCATCAGCTCCGCCCGCAGCCCACCAGCTGCCTGCGTGCTTTGCTCCAGCTCCTCTCGGTAGCGTTTCTCTGCAGCTGCCTGCTCAGCCTGCAGCTGCTGGCACAGGTGCTTGACGGGCAGCAGCTCGCTCACCAGGGCCTGTGTGCTGGTGTGCTCAAGTTGCAGGGCAGAGAGGGCCTGCTCCTTCTGGAAGAACTTCTCCTGCCACGCCTTTAACTCTTGGCCCAGCTCCTCTGCTCGCTCTGCCTGGGAGGCCAGCTCCTGCCGCAGGCTCTCCGAAGCCACCCGCTGTTTCTCTGCCTCCTCCCGGAGGGTGTGGACCTCCTCCCGCAGAGCGGAGCTTCGCTCGGCAGCTCTGGCACTGCTGCTGGCCGTCTCTGCCTGGAGCAGGCGCAGCCTGTCTTCCAGCTTCTGGCTTTTCTCCGACTCAGCTACAACCAGCCGCTTCAACTCCTTGCTCTCACCCTCCTTCTCCAGAACCTGGCGGTTCAGGATGGACACCTCCTCCTCCAGGCTACTGATAAGACTGTTTTTCCTCTCAGCCTCTTGCTGGCCCCGGGCTACCTGGGCCTTCCATGCATCCTCAGCCTTGCTGTGGTCTTGAGCCTTTGTGTGGAGGGCAGCCAGCTCCCTCTGGGTCAAGGCTAAGGCGTCCTGGCTACGTCCCAGCTCCTGGACTTTCTCTTCTAACTGGCCCCGTAGAGACTCCAGCGTCCCTGCCTGCTCCGTGCGGGAGGCGCGCTCAGACTCCAGGCTGCGCTCCAGACTGGAGGCCTTGTGCTGATGCTCCCGGCACTGCTGCTGCAGCGTGCTCACTTCTGCCCGGAGAGCCTCCAGCTCGGCACCCATGTGCTCTGTCTTTCCTGTTGTCCCAGGCTGGGCTCCTGACCCAGAATCGTCTCTTCTGCTGGCTGTCACGACAGACGGCTGGCGCTCTTCCTCCTTCTTGGCAAGCCGACTCAACTGCTCCACGGTTCGCTGAAGCTCCCCCAGCTCTGTTTTCTGGGCTGCCTCCCTCTCACGCAACTTGGCTAGCTCCTGGTTTCTCTCTTCCTTTTCCATCTGGGCATGGGACAGTGCTTCCTGCAGGGTAGCGAACTCTACACGCTGCTCATTGAGGGCATTCTGCAGCCGCATCTCAAGTTCAGCCTTGGCTGCCTTCTCAAGAGCCAGATCAGCTTGGGCCCGGCCCCGCTCCTGGATCAGCCTGGCTACCTCCTTCTCCTGCTGCCCGCGCTCCTCCTGCTGTTGTCCCTGGCTCTCCATCAGTGCGGCCCGCAGCCTTTCCAGTTCTCTGCCCATTTGCTCTGTCTCACGTTCCATGGCCTGCAGCGCATCCTGGGTGCTACAGAACGGGCGTCCCTGCTGCTCTTCCAGCCACCCTGACTCTCGGCCTCCTGCCCCTGGGGGCGCCTTCCGTCGCTCCTGGGAAGTGGTTTCCTGCTGTTCACCTGCTCTGCGCACCAAGGCCTCTAGGTGGGCCACCTCCTTGCTGGATGCAGCCATTTTCTCCTGCAGAGTGGAAAGGTCATCTGCAAGCTTTTGGGCCCTGGCCTCCTTCTCCTGGACCTGCTGGAGAGCTCTGGCCAGGCTGGCATTCAGTTGAGTGAGCTCACTCTGCTTCCGGCCTAGCTGTAGCTCACTCTGGGCCTCTATCCCAGCCATCTTCTCCTTTGCCTCCCGGAGCTCCTGGCGGGCCTTCTCACATTCCTCCTTTAGGGCCATCATCTGCTCCTGGACCACGGCACCAGACCGTGCTTCCTCTTGCTGGCTGTCCTCATACCGCTCACGCCACGCAGCCACCTCCTTGGCAAGCTGCTCACACTCGCTCTTGACCCTGCACTGGGAGGCCATAGCCTCTGCCAGCTCCCGTCGCAGGGCTTCTGTCTCAGCTTGATGGGCCTCCCCAAGCTGCTGTAATCGGGTCTCCAGCCCCTTGCGCCCATCCTTCTCTTGTTCTAGCTCCTTCTGTTCCTGTTTATGCTGCTCCACCAGGTTCTGGGTCTCTGCCTCCAGCCTGGAGATACAGCGCTGCTGCTTTTCCAGGGCATCTGCGGCCCTGCGCTTCTCCTCGTCCAGGCTGCTCTTGGTGAGCGTCAAGGACTCCTCCAAGGCCCGGACCTGCTCCTGCAGCTGGTCCTTCTCCTGGGTCATCCTTTCTCTCTCAGTTGCTTTTTGCTGCTCAGACCTCAGTTGGGCCTTTAGCTCTGCCACCTGGGCCTGGGTCTCACACTGCTCCTGGCGGGTTGCCTCAATGCGGGCACGGAATTCCTCCACCTGTTGGCTCATCTCTGCCTTCTCTTTCTGGACCTGCTTGACTGAGGTCTGGGCACTGTCCCGGGCATCATTAGCAGCCTGAAGCTGCTGCTGCAGGAGCTCCAGCTTGGCAGTCTTCTCCTTCTCTGATGCCTCCAGCTGCTGGAGGGCCAAATCCCTCTCCCTCAGAGAGTTTTCCCGCTCTTCAGCAGCCAGTGCCAGCTGCTGGGTGTGGTCTCGCCTAGCGGCCTCCTGCTCCTTAGCAGCCACCTCTAATTGCTGCTCCCTCTGCTGCAGGCTGCTGCTCAGCTGCTCCATCTGGTGGCGAAGGTCCTGGGAGGTCTGCTCTTGCTGCTGGAGGGCCTGTGAGAGCTGGGCTTGCTCCTTTTTGGCCTGTTGTTTCAGGCTGGCCAGTTCTTCATCTTGCTGCTGTAGTGTGGCATTGAGGGTGGTGAGTTCAGAGGTCAGCGTAGTCACTTGGGCGGCCAATTGGGCCCCCTGAGCCTGGGAGGCCTGTTCCAGCTCTTCCTTGGCCTGGCTAAGATTGGCCAGGGAGCCCCTCAGCTCGGCAATCATGCCAGCCAGCTGCTGCTTTTCTTCTTCAAAGTGGCTCCGCTCTGCGAGCAGCTTGGCTTCCTGTTGGCCCTGTTCAGTCTCCATTGCCTCAACCTTGGCTCGGAGCTGGGTGTTGTCCGCAGCAAGAGTGGCTGCCTCTTGCTTCAGGGTTTCCAACTGATGGGACAGAAACAAAAAGATTCAGTTCTGGTCACCACAGCCCCTTCTGGATGGCCAGAAATCTAAATGAGCTAAACAGGTGGGCGCCAGCTGTGCACACAGGTTGCTCCACTGCTTCTGTGCATTCCTACCTGCAAAGCGTCACCCAGCACCTCGCCCTTCTCCTGGGGTGGGTTGTCCTGCAGCTGGGCCAAATGTTCTTCCAGTTGTGACAGTTTTCCCTGAAGGATTTCATTTTTCTCCTCAAGGCATTTCTGAGAATAAACAACAGATGCGGAATAGGCACAAAGTTACCACACAGGCCCTCAAGAACATCAGTAAAACCCGGGACTATCCCCTTGTTTTCAAATCTTTCCTTGACCTGGTCTAAGAAAAACCTCTCAGGAATCATGGCCTGGGGACTAGGAGGAAACGGACTTTCTACCTCCAGATCCAGGACTGAACTGACTCAGAACCGCTTCTCCAAGGCTACTCAGTTTACTTCAAATTACCCTGCTGCCTTTCTTCAGGTAAGTCTTGGCTCCAAGATGACCTGAAGACCCACCAGCTTAAAAAAAGTTCCCCTGCCTGTCTAGACATGACCAGCAGCAGCAGCAGCACCCCCTGCCTCCTGTCCCTACTTCCCTCCACTGCTCACTTAGCATCTACTGTTCTGGGAACCTCTCTGAACTTCTGTTCCACCTGACAGATCTGGAAGGCAGCTAGAACGATCCCTTTTTAGAGAGCAAGAATCTGATGCTCATCTGTTCTTTAAGTGCTACATGACTAATAAATGGCATAGTTGCATTCTCAATTCATATCAGTAATAACACAGCAACTAATCCACTGCGCATTTGTACCATATAATGAGCTAAGTGCTTTATACGCACTATCTTATAAGAACTGAGGAGGCAGCTACTAGTTATTTCTCCTATTTGGGGAAAAAGATACCTACGAAAGAAGTAACTTGTTCAACATTCACTCCCTGTAAATAGCAGAGACAGGATTCAAAAGTGTATTGCATGTAAATTCACAATTTTTCCATTATAGCACCCTAATTATTTTTTTTCTTTTTTGAGATTGAGTCTCGCTATGTTGCCTGGGGTAGTTCCGCAACTCAAGTGATCCCCAACCTCAGCCTCCCAGGTAGCTGGGATAACAGGCGCCCACCACTGCGCCCAGCTGCTGCTTTTTTGAGAACCAGGTCTCACTATGTTGCCTGTGGTAGTCTCGAACCCACAAACTCAAGCGATCCCTGCCCTCTTGGCTCCCAGTGCTTTGATTATAGGTGCATGCCACCACACCCAGCTTTATTTTATTTTATTTTTGTTTTTTTCTCTTAAGAGACCACGTCTCACTGTGTTGCCTGGGGTGGTCTCGAACCCACAGACTCAAGTGATTCTTAGCCTCAGCCTCCCAAGTAGCTGGGATTACAGGTGTGCACCACTGCTCCTGGCTTTAAAGTCTAATTCTTTAAAGTTCCAAGAAAGGATTGATAAGCAAAATTTGACTTTGAACATGAGGCCAAGATTGTAACCCAACTTCCACAGCAAAGGGTTACCTTGTCCTGCAGGGCTGTATCCAGCTCCTTCTCCAGACAGGTCCGTTTCTCCACCCATTCCCCCATGGCCTTGCTGTGCTCCTCGGTCAGCTCATTCAGTGCATTCTGTACTTGCTGCAGGTGACTGGAAAACTCCCGCGCCTGAGACAGAGAAGTGGGAGTTCAATGACCCAGAGTCAAAACTGCAATCACCATGGTCATCTGCTCCCTAACCTCCAGGTGCAGGATGCCTCAGATTTTCCTTGCAGCCCTCCCCAGACCTACTGTAACTAATCACATCTCTAACTTGAGATTACAAATCAAAATTTAGGGCCACAACTCATTCCCTGGTTGGTACCAAGTGGCAAAAGCAAGTCTCTGAAGAGAATTAAGCAGGATATTCTTCTCAGCCCTCCAGATAGGACAATCTTAACCAACTCAGCTCCACGGGGTTTCTATGTTGGGGATGACTCCCCAGCACTACTCACCTTAAAGGAAAGGTCCCCATTCTCCTCAGAAAGTTGGTTGATTTTACGATCCATCTGGCCCTTCTCTGTCTTCAGGTCCTGGCACTGCTTCAGGGTCTCGTGGAGTCGCACAGTGAGGCTTCGAAAGAAGAGTAGGGAGGCAAGTGTATAGCTCCCTGGGTAGGAGCTGGGGTAGAGGCAGAGCAGGGAGGTGAGAAGAAAGCAGGGAATATACATATACCTTTCATTCTTGCTCTGGAGCTCCTCAAGCTCCCTGGATTCCGGTGGGCTGTTTGCCTGCTTCTCATTCAGCAGAGCCAGGCGGTCAATGCGCTGCTGCATCAAGGCGATCTGTGCATCTGCCCAGGACAGGGAGGGCAGTCAGCACAGAACAGGGGAGAGGGAGAGAAAGGGAGAATAGTGGCAAGAGCAGAAGCAATCTCTAGGTCAGTCTGATCAGCCCAGGTCTGAGCTCTAAATTGCAAGACCCACAGAGGGAACATTCCTAAGACAAGTCCAGCTCTTCACAGGCCAGAAATTCCAAAAGCTGCTCCTGTGTAAACACCTGCCAGGTGTCAGCACCTACCCTTCTCAGTGAGGAGTTTGCGATTCTCAGCCAGCTCCTGCTCCAGCTCATCCCTATTATTTCTCTCATCTGCAAGCTGCTTCTTCAGTCGTCTCATCTGAAATTGTGGAGTCTGCAGGATGTCGCCCATGGGGGAAGCAGGAGAACCTGAGAAGAAGCTGAAGGAGATGGTCCATATGCCATCATGAGCGCCCAAGATGTGAGCCAGGGGTAGGCAGGGTTTGGGTGGGGGTCTGAATAGGGCTTGACCCACTGATTAGAAGGCCCAAACCTCTGGTTCTGTTTGCAGTGCTAGTTCATGCTGTATTAACAGGTCTTCATGAAAATGTTCCTTCTCTGAGCCACTTTCTTTGCCTTCTTCCCACCCCCATTCAAAGGCAACGCATTCCCCTTGCCTCTGAAAATCTGGATCTTCAGTCTCCAAAGAAGAAATGAATTCCATAAATAGAGAATTGCTGCCCAAGACAGATTCCAATGAATTCTTCCCATTAGTACCTGGTATGGGAAGAGTTCTATTTGTATGAAGTAAGAGGAGCTTGTGAACAGCTCAGCCTCTAGAATTATAGGGATCTGAAGGCTGAGTTGAGACCCATCTCAGGATAATACTTGCGCTCAGTACGTACTTGTTCCCACTGGAAGAGGCCACTTTCTGAAGCTCAAGGAAGTGAACCTCCCTCTTGGCCTGATGGCTGGGTGGGGAGATTTCTTCAAAGATGCTGGAACAGGTGGAAGGAACAGGAGCTAGGGAGAAGCAGCAAACCAGAGAAGATAGTAAGCAAATGACTGGATTTGTATTTTAATGCAATCGGAGAACCCGCTTGACAGGGAATGAATGTATGGACACATTAAGCTATAGGGGGAGTCATAGGCAGAACCTGAAATGTGGGGTCTGGCTATCCACAGGTGAGTGTCCCTGAGCTAAATCAAGCAAGGGCTTCCATTTCCACAGACCATCAGATCTCAAAGAACACAGTGAAGGGAAGCCCAGGAGCCCTGAGCACAATCTCTCAGTCCCAGGGCCCCTTGGGTCAGAGCCTCTGGCCTTTCTGAATTCCCTCGTTCTAAAACCTTGCACTGTCAACATAATCTTCTCAAAACCTTCTTTTCCTTTGTTTCCCAAGATGAATTCTGCATGGTTCTCCTCCCACTAAACACCCCTCTTTAGTGTCCCTAATCCACTCCCACCCACCTTTACCTGCCCTTTAACCCTAGAGTTCTGACAGGGCCTCCTTGCTCTGTCCAAAGCTGTGGCTTTGATGGTCATCCAAACCCAGGCCTGGTCCAGAGTCCTTTCCTGCATTCTATACCTACGTTCCAACATCTCCATCTGAAGGGCTCCTAAGAAACCTAAACATGAGGAACACCAAATTCATCACCTAGAAGAGAACAAGCCTAGACCTATGTCTTACACTCTTATCACGAGATCCCCCTACATGATCAGACTCTTACTACTATCCAGTAAGAGATCTGGTAGATTCAGGATCTCTCTGTTTCAGCACTTATTCCTTGTCATACCTACTAATTTAATTTGCCTTACCTCCTAAAACATACAGGCGTCATATGGGAAAAACCATGTTTTCAAGCCCATAATAAACCATGTTTATTCCCACCTTTAAAGCCTAGGTTTAAAAAAAACAAAAAAACAAGAGTATGTGTGGAAAGTAATCCAGGACAACCTAACAGCAGACAACCTAACAGCAGACACCATCACTTAGAAACAGTCTGCTAAGCTGCTGTGAGGCAGTAAGAGGAGTTCCCTCTACAGACACTGGGATGACAGCTACAGGGTCCAGAAACTGGCTCACTGTATTGCATACTTTTCCTGAGCCCCAACTATGCCTTTCATCATTAGGGAAAAATAAACCCACACCGTGCTTCTCAACAAACCAAGACTCTAGCAGTAGACCCCAGCTCAGACAGAAGGGGACCCTCAGGAGCAGCCCCTAGTTACCTTTCTGCAAGAAGTTCTCTAGGTCCTCGTTCAGGTTTAGCCCATCCTCATGGTCCAGCACAAATTTGAGGATGAAAGCTAACTCAGCCTGGGTCACAGAGAGAGAAGGCATTACTTAGGTGTGTTAGGGAGGTCTGAAGGGAACCCTTGAGCATTGCCAGCCCCAGGGGTCAGCTGGAGTCCGTTGTTCCTGTCTCTACCAGAAGTCCCAGTGTGCAACTGAACACATTCCACTTGTCCCCTCCCTTCCATCTCCCCTAAAAATGAACCTGGGGTCAGACAAGCATTTTTAACTGATTTTACTTGTGACCATAAATGAGGGTGAAAGAAAAAAGTGCAGTCGTCAGAAAGCTTTCTATATAAATACACTGACATCTTCCAGGTGACCCTTATCACTGCTCTCTGAGTGAGAACACCTAGGGATCATCCAAAGCTTAATTCACTGACTCAGCTGTAAAATCTTTCCTGCCCTATCTGAATCAAAGCTGTAGAGCTGATCTGACTCCCAGTTAAATCTATCAGAGCTGCTTATGCCTTTATAAGTTCCATGTCTATCAGATCAAGGACTAGCTTGGAGCCGAAACAAGTTAGAAAAATGAGTCGTTCCACTGCCCCCCACCCCAATGCACCACACCCCCAACCCTAGAGCTAGTCAAGAACAAGTATGAAATGGACTGTGCCAACATTCTGAGCACTACGTGCGGGGTCACTGCCCCACCAGTCACTGACGCTGCTTGCTCTGGTGCCCCAGAGGCTCTGCTCTGCAAAGTGCATGAGGCATGCAGTCAGGAAGCAAGGCTGACCTCCGGAGCCCATGCCATGCAGTTCCTGGCAGTTGGGCCAAATCCCCAACAAGGAAACAGGTACAGTATCTCTCCTTGCTTCGGGGCCACGTAGAGGAGGAAAGGGAAGGTGACTGCTGTGAACTACGCTGCCACGCTGGAAAAAAGACATGCTCCCTTGACAGACCCTGCCCTGAAGAAGTACAGTCTATAACCATACACCCATGCAAGTGGGGTCACATTTATTAAGAGAATACAACTTCTATGTATTATCCAAACACAGTATAGTTACAGTAAAATATATATAAATGAGAAAGGATGACGTATAACTTAAAAGTTATCTATAAGAATGGGATTATTGGAACTGTTATTTCCTTCTTTGTTCTTTTCCACTATTTTCTAGACTTTCTATGAGTAGCTGTTTTCACTATATAATTACTATAACTTAAAACAGTGATTTAGAAAAAAACAAGAAACAAGTGGGGTAAGGCGAAACATAGGCTAGGTCCAGTATGTGGCAGGACAAGAACTTACCTGAATCTTATATTCAAATTGTTCCCAGTCCCTGGGACTTTTGGAGCTCATGGTGGAGTGGTATAAGAGCAGCATGGTCATCTAGAAGCCAAATGGAGGCAGCAGTGACTAGAGAGTGGGACTGTCTTCCTAGTGTTTCTACTCTGGGTTGTTCTGGGAATGCTGATCTATACTGGAGTTTTTTCCAAAGCTCCTAGAATTCAGCAGCCCAGGTCACTGCTCTTAACTGCACCAGGAAACACCTAAGTACTGAATGCCCCCTAGGCAAAAGCAGGGAGTAAGGATAGCTACATAGCTAAATTCCTAAACTAACAGACCCCTGGAGATGAAGCTTACAGCACCTTCTCTAGGCCACACCCAGAAACACAAGCGGTAAGGAAGCAGAATGCGTTAGAAAGGAAAATGACAGCTGGCTGAGGTCTGATTCTTGCCAAGTCTCCATATCAAGGCGCACAATAATGGCCCTGTAAACCTCTTTTTTCATGCAGTATGGAATCATAGATTCTTGGGCTGTATTAGTCTTAGCAGGGTGGCTGCCTTGACCTACTACAATCTCAAGCCTTAAAAATAAAGCATTCACCACTTCCCCTGGATAAAGAGACCACCCCCCTCCCAGTATTTCGGAGCCACCCCCCTCACCAGTATTTCAAAAGTACCTTAGCCAGTTCCAGCTCTGACCCTTCCATCACCTTCTGCACTGACACCAGGCATTCTGGAGCGGAGGGATGTTTTCGGTTTTCTAGATTGACAATAATGTAAAAAACAAGCATGACCTTCTTGGGAACCTGCCCTGGGCTCATTACCACACCAAAGAGTCAGAGGAACAGAATCACGTCTCTAAGGAGACAAGGAGACCTCCAGCTCTTTACCCTTAAGTTCTCTCTTCCCAGACATATACTTTTTCATCTGAAATTAGTTCTTTCTTGGGCCAGTTCAGGGATTACAGGGATCATTCAAGAAAAATGCAGGCCAGGGGCTGGGCATGGTGGCGTGTGCCTATAAGCAGCAGCCTAGGAAACTGCAGCAGGGACCAGGGATCGTGGTTCAAGTCCCGCTCAGGGCAACGTAGCGAGACCTAGTTCCCAAAAAATAGTTGGGCATGGTGGCACACACCTGTAATCCCAGCTACCTGGGAAGCTGAGATTAGGTGGTACCCCAGGCAACATTGAGCCTGCGGTTCCACAGGCAAATATAGCGAGACCTAGTCTAAAAAAAAAAAAAAAAGAATGCAGGTCAAGAAAGCACTGCAGCTCTGGGTCATAACATTGCTCTCTCCAAACTCCGGGTACCATGGTGCGTGCTTGTAAGCGACCGCTTATGGAGTCGCGGCAGGGTCTGGCGGCGCAGTTCAAGTCCCGCCTGGGACAAAACAGTGAGACCTAGTCCCAAAAAAATAGCTGGGAGTGGTGGCGCACGCCTATAATCCTAGCTACCTGGGAAGCTGAAGCTGGGGATTGCTTGAGTCCGTGGTACACAGGCAACGTGAGCCTGCGGTTCCACAGGCAAAAATAGCAAGACCTGGTCTCAAAAAAAACCATAACACATTGCTTTCTCCACATACACACCACTGCTCAGTAGCACAAAGGAACCCAGAGAGTATGGATCTTTCTAGAGTATTGTTCTAAATGAGGCTGCATAATAAGCTGAGCTGAACTAGGACTGGGGACACCTGGCTTATGCCTCTACAGGGTCTGGACTCAATACCTAATCTGTTATCATCTATACTTTTCTGGAGGTAGAGTGGCAGACAGTACTCATGTCAAAGAGGAAGACTGTCTCCACAGCTGTATAAGGAAGGGGAACTGACAAGCACTGTGTAAGAAGCTCTGCATGTGCCCATCAATCTGAAAAGAAAATACCATTTCCATTTCATAAACAGCACACCTATTTCCAGAAAGGTCACAGAAGAGCTCAAACTAAATCTGCCTCACTTCCCTATCAACATCTGTTCCCTCTGGAATAAATTCAAAGTTATCTGGAAAAAGTTTTTTTCCCGCCTTTTACAAGAAAGAGGGTAATATGGATCTCTTTGCAGTGGGAGAAACAGCCCAAGGTGACATGTGTGCCACATCAACCCTTTCTTCTACCTTGCTATCGGAGATGGGCTCTGGGCCTGAAGGGACAATTTCCCACCCCTCAAACTGGTAAAGGCATCACCAGGCTCAGAGAAGCTGATCCAGCCATATTCCTCTCATGGTATAGAGCAGTCAATTTCGGGCCTTTGCTCTTCAGACATCTGTAAACTGGGTCCTCTAGCCCCTCAAGTCCCAGGAGTTAAGGAAGCAGCTCCTTCCCAGCTGCATAAGAAAGGTGCTTACTCTGCAGAAAAGCACACACAAAATCCAGTCTCTCTGGTGCCGGCCGCTGTAGGATTTGCTGTCCCTCGTCAGTGCCATGGCTAGAAAAAGAGTATTAGGGTTAGAGTACTTAGCAATTCTTCCCTCCTTGCTACTGCGATACATACTACCTTCCCTTTCTTTCTGGCTTGGTCTTACACTGGCTCTAGGAGAGAAACAGACTCAGATACTAGAGGCAGGGAAGAAGATCCCAAGACACTACTTTGTCAGAAGGAACTGTGTAGAGGTAAAAGGATAAAAAGTAGGTACCTGAGGCAGGAGACCCTTCTGTAAAACACTGTATTCTCCTACCCCATCTATGAATATAAAAACCTTTATAGGAAGATGGCTAACAGGAGATGGAGACAGCACAGAAGCTACATTCAACAGTCTAGAACAGCTCAATTATAAAAGGTCAGTAAGCCTGGAAATCATAGTTAAGCGTATAAGAGCAAGAAAGGACAATGGTTGAAAAAAACAGGTCTAAAAACTGAAAGAACAGGAAGGAACAAGGCTCTAAAGTGATGGGGCAAAGTTGGAAACACACCAGGCTGAAAGCTGAGATGACTAACGTCTTCAAATGCCACAGGAAGGGGTAATTACTCTTGTTCAGGGGTCACTTCATAACTGGGAAAGCAGCAAAAAAAAAAAAAAAAAAAAAAAAAAAAAAAAAAAAAAAAAAAAAAAAAAAAAAAGCATGCAATGAAGACAAAAGGGCAGTAGGGGGAGCTCTCGGGCAGTTCAGGCATCTGGCCCCACAACGCTCCTTTTAACTCTGGTTTAACTTCTGGAGGTGAATACCTGCACTTTAAGTTTTCTATCTAGGCTATGGCTGGAGATACTGATTAAAGGCCCTCTTGTTCCTCGGAACACGAATCACCAATTTCAGCCAACTTTCTGGAGAGCACAGCAGGTCCTAGAATCTTCAATGCCAGACATTCTACTAAGCACAAGCATCCAAGCCAAGACTATGGTGGTAGCTCTTTCCATCTCCCATGAGATTACATATAAGTCTTTCTTCCAAGTGAACATCCCACCAGCAGCATTTTGAGAAGCTGGTCTGTGATGAGGTACTCTGATGAAGTCTTTAGGAGATGTTAATCTCCCCAGACTCCTGAAAGAGTCACCCACAACCTACAATGTTGTGACTCCTTGCCTCAGAGCAGAAGAGAAATTAATGTAAGTGTATTCCATTAGATAAAAATAAAGAGGGTTCTTGTGCTTGTAAGCGACAATTTATGAAGTCATGGAGGGGTCCGGGGATCACGGTTCAAGTCCCTCCTGGGTAAAAACAGCGAGACCTAGCTGGGTGTGGTGGCGCGCACCTGTAATCCTAGCTACCTAGGAAGCTGAGGCTGGGGATTGCTTGAGTCCATGGTACCACGGGAACATGAGCCTGAGGTTCCATGGGCAAAAACAGCAAGACCTAGTCTCAAAAAAAAAAAAAAAAAAAAGAGGATTCTCAGGCTAAATGAGAAATGCTGGGTTAAATCAAATCAAACATTTTCCATAGAAGAGTATATGATGTTGAGTATTTTCTAAACCTGTTAAATCACGAAATATCTTTTTCCACCATGAAATTCCTGGGAATAGGTTAAGTTGCAGGTAACATGCTCTGGAACTGTTTATCCTGGAGGAATCCAGTCCATCCTCTAAGATTGTACTCAAGTGCCTTTTCAGGCAGTCTCCTCTCAAGTCTCTTCCAGCCACCTCCCAGGAATTCCTACAGCACTGGTGGGAACAACTGCATCATTAACAACTGACCACTTTAACTGTGTGAGTTAAAAACTAAGAATACAGGAGGTGGTTAGTACATAAGGGCTGACAGGCAAGAGATGCTTTTTACCAGGTAGAGCAGAGTTGAATGTCAGTAAGACAAGCAGCAGGGCTTTAGAGATCTGCAAAATGCCTCCACTAAACTTTACTATTTTAGCCTTATAGATATCAAAGATATGGGACAATCTGTTTGCTTCAGGTTATTCAGATACAAAGAAAAGAAAGGGAAACTTGTCAGAGGGGTTGACAAGCTGTCCCAGAGACAAAAGAAGCCAAGCAGTGAAGGAACAAGCCTTGTTCAATTCCCACAGCTTCTATCCTCCATCCTCCACTGCCTTCCCCTGAGAACTAGGTTTATGATTTAGGTTGGCAACAGAGCAACATCAGAAATGCAACAAACACATTCTGTCAGTAAGAACGTGTTTTCCTAAAGAAATGTGGTATGCATTGCCCTGTTGACGCCTCTGTATCTCTGCACCTCTCTCTCTTCCCCCCAAACCCCTCCCCAAGTGTAAAGGTTCCTACAAGAACTTTGAATATGACCATCTTGAATTTTTGCCCCTCCCTATGAAATTTTCCCAACACATTACAAACCCACAATGGTTAAACCAAGAACACATATCCTTTTATCCTTACCTCTAGAAAAATCCAGTGCCCTTGTGATCAGACCAGGAATTCTACCTTCTCAAAAGCAATAGCTCCTTGATCTATTTTAGCTCAAAAAAAGCATGCTGTATCTAATTGTATGTTTCAACGTGATAACCAGGATATCAGACTTAGCAGCCTCTTTTTTGATGCTAAAATTTACCAGGTTAGAGACTGCCAGCCTAACGGTTTCACCAGTCACTGGCACTGGTTGCCTAGCACTGCCACTTCATTTGGGCCTGCAAAATAATGATTTTTATCAGGAGCTGAAAAATGCTGATTTAGAGATTGCATATAGTTTTTCCTATTAAGTAGTCTTGTGTTTTTGTTTTTTTGGTTTTATTTTTTTGAGACTAGGTCTCGCTATTTTTGCCTGTGGAACTGCAGGCTCTCGTTGCCTGGGGTACCACTGACTCAAGCAATCCTCAGACTCAGCTTCCCAGGTAGCTGGGATTACAGGCGCGCATCACCACGCCCAGCTATTTTTTTTGGAACTAGGTCTCACTACGGGCCTCAGGCGGGACTCGAACCACGATCCCTAGCCCAGCCACTTCATAGGCTGAAGCTTAGAGGCACAAGTCACCGTGCCTGGCCCTATTAAGTAGTCTTGTAAACAGAAATAAAAAGCACAAGGTAATCAATGAGCTCTAATTACAAACTTACGGGCAACAAGAGGAAGAGAAGAATTAAGTTAAGCAGTACCATGATGAGGCAATTAGCAAGATCTAGAAAAGTCTACAAGGATAGCCAGGCGCGGTGGCTCGTGCCTGTAAGCTTCAGCCCATGAAGCGGTTGGGACTAGGGATCGCGATTCAAGTCCTGCTCGGGGCAACACAGCAAGACCTAGTCCCAAAAAATAGCTGGGCATGGTGGCGCGTGCCTGTAATCCCAGCTATTTGGGAAGCTGAGACTGGGGATCACTTGAGTCCGTGGTACCCCGGGCAATGTGAGCCTGCAGTTCCATGGGCAAAAATAGCGAGACCTAGTCTCAAAAAAAAAAAATTCTACAAGGAAAAAAAATGGAAACCTGATTGGTGGGAGATACGCCTGGCAGTCGAGAGGTAGGAGACTGATAAGGAATCAGTGCCATGGAAAGGGAGGAATTCAAAATGACACTGAAATATTCACTTGGGTAATTTTATGAGAAAAGAAAGTTACCTCTTTCAGAGATACTAAGGCAGGTGATGGTAAGAACCAGAGGGATATTTAAGAACTCTCATAAGATACGCTACCACAAATGTACATTTTAACAGATACCATTAAAAACCACTTTAGCAAACCCATCTCCCCTGGGCAACTTAGCTCATTAGACTTTGCTGATGGAGAATAACAACTACATTTTCATTCACTCATATACTCATTAAACAAACAGTTAAAATTCAAATCAATGTACTGTACCAAGCAAGGTGTCAAGGACCCTAAGATGAATTCAGTTCCTGCTGCTCTGACAAGATCAGTTACATTCTCTTTCTCTGCCAATGATCTGTAGCCTATGAAAGGGTGGCCAAACTGCTTCAAGATACCACATTCCTAACACTAGGTACCACCTGCCATATGTGAAACATAAGTATCTTGTACATTTCACTCTATCCTTGATCTGAGGGCTCACAGTCTACTGTGCTTTTCTTTAAAAAGGAGAAGGGAATGTAGCTCTCCATCATTGTCACCTTAATTCCTTAGTTATGGCTGGCCTAATTTTGTCCCACAGAACAGAGAAGACAAAATATGTGAGAAGATGTCAGTTTTGCTTTCCATAACTCCTAAAAGTTGATGATACAGAAAAAAGGGAAGAACTGTATGAGCTTAATAAAGTTAACTGTAGCTTGACCCCTCTTTGCTTAGTTCCAAAAAGAAAGCGATAAAAGGAGACCCAAATCTACTGACTTCCAAGATAAGCATGGAAGTTCAAAGGAAATGTGCTAATGACACATAATTTAACAAAGAGGTCAAACCAGAATCATAGCTACATGACAACATGCTTACTTACTAAGCATGTGGACCTCAAAAAGCAGTCAATGAGGCAGGTGGGAACCCCAGAAATCCTAAAAAGGCTTAGAAGGGGCCATGGCTGTGTTGTGCAGTGCTAACAAGTCAGAGGTGAGATTTCTGAGCTGCTTACTTCCCTATTCCTCCTGGTCTTGCAAGGTTGCAAAGGAGGCTCATGGATATGGAAGAATTATAGAAAGAGGGTTGGTAGGAGGTTACCACTGAGACAAGAGAACAAAGCATCCAGAGCATGCTCTTGGAATACTGAGCACAGAGATTTGAAGGCTCTCCTAGGCAAGACTGAGGAAATCTTAAGATGGGACAAGAGAGAAACCTCCCATAGAGACACAATGACTGGAGGATAAAGTCACTGTGTTCTTGCTAGGCACCACACTGCCTTATGACATTTCAACCCTGTCTGTTTTATGGTTATAGCTATCACCAAGGAAAGGGAGGAAAAGCAGTCTCTACCCCACCATACATTTCAGAGACTGAAATACATTGAGAGACTGAAAGGGGATGTGGTGCATACTTACATGCGGTCAATAATCTTGAGAAAGATGTTGCAGTCCTGGAGCTGCGGCAAGGCCTCCACGGGGTCAGCCACACGCAGACTGTTCACCTGCCAGACAAAAAGAAGAGTTGGTGAAACTCACAAGTGCCAGAAGCACTGCAATTCACTCCTTTTTCCAAAAGTTGAAAACCATTCTCCACTCATCACGGGTGTCTACAGCAGCAGGCTACAGGAATGAAGAAACAGATAAGTTAGGATTTTTAATTTCAGCAAAGAAATGTTGCACCCATTCATGCAGTAACAGCTGAATGCTGCAATCAGAGGCCTGCCTTTAGCTTCAATGAAGACCTTAAATTCTCCAAAATGTCCTAGAGATATGCTTTAAATATAATTAGGTATAAAATAACTCTGGAAGGATATAAAGAACTGGTACCACCTTTGCTTCTAGAGAGGAATTTAAGGCTGGGAGTCAGAGATGTGGAAAAAGAAAGGGTTTTTATAGTATAGCCTTTGTAGATCTCAAACATTATAATATTCTGTAGCTCAAATTTTAATATTATACAGTCCTTTTCTATCTCTAAAATTTTGAAATGTTCAAAATTTATACTGAATATTACATGTATTTTATACATGCCCATGAAGTTACAAAATCTTGCTTTAATGCATTTTAAAAATTATTTCCAGACATACAACTCATTGAGGGAGGAGGGAGTAAGACACAGAAGAACAAAATAATTAAACAGAGGAAAGAAAAAATATCTGGGAACCTCAAAGAAAAATTCTCACTAATTGCAATTCAATTGCCTGTTTCCTTTGTGTGGTTCAATCAGACAACAATCTAACAATCTTTACCACTAGAAAATTTACCACCAGTCACATACAAATGAATTAATTACACAGGCTGTTCAACAAACATATATGGTCAACTTCTGGAACACTCTGTGAATACCAGGCACAAAGTTCAGAAGAAGCCAGGCTAAAGTTTACCTTTGTATTACCTTATGTAGGAAGCAAGGGATTTGCTAAGCCAATAACATGCAAAGCTAAAGAAGGAGGGAGAAAGTCTGCTTAACAAGATATTTTGAAGAACTTTAGCACAGTGGTTCTACACAAACAAGTAGATTTATTGCTTATAAATGCTCTTTAAAGACACTTGACTGAGAGCGCTAAACAAAGAGCTAATGTCCAGTACCTCCACTACCTTGCCAGGAACCTTTGTGCCTATTGCTTTCAATTGCAAAATGGATTGAATCTCCAGCTTATATACATTAAAGACAAAGTGTGTGCTTAAGTGAGATTCTGAATGCAAGAACATATTACAAAATCAAAGTGCTAAAAATGCAAAACACAACTATGGTTATTACAATTGAAATAATGAAGTAGATACAGCAAGACTTCTATTTCTTAACAGTTAAATTAGCTGCAACCAGTGGAGAATCAAGGTTAAAAAGCAAAAATAAATGACTGCTACAGAAATGATGTCTTTCAGTTAAATACTTTAATGTTAAAAATAACTACTAGATGAATTTAAATTAAAATAGATTAAAAGCTTTTTTTAAAAAAATTATGAATATAAAATATGATCTTTCACTGAGATCAGAAAGATCATATATTTTTATACTATCTGGAAAACACACACACACACACACACACACACACACAAAACCCAGTTTGACCCAATTAGTTAGGAGACTAAATACTTCAGACTCCAGACCTTCCTACCTGCCAAAAATAGAGACTTCCAAAATCTGAGCATCCAAAAACTGTATACTTTATTTTTAAAAAAATGTTATTGCAGTATAATTAACAAAAAAGTACTCCTTTGTAATACTGCCAACCTAGTGGAAACATTCAAGAACTATGAATGCTTCTTCACTAATGAGACAGAAAAATCAAACCAATTAGTTTATTTAAAGTCACTTAAGGAATCTGAAATCATTTCATACCAATTAAAAGTAATAATGCAAGG
>PVHY01018972.1:0-28241 GCA_004024945.1 Uropsilus gracilis | reverse complement strand
AATGGTCAGGGAGGGTGGGGGGGGTGAATCCTGGTAAAATAAATAAATTAATTAATTTAAAAAAATATGTATAACAAAGTAAAAAAAATAAAATATTAAAAAAAAAGAATAAATTAAAAAAAAAAGAATGAAAGACTGATGGGGGGGAGGCAAGAATTTGATACTGAAATATACAACTGAAGAGAATTTTTGAATGTACTGAATCCAATTCCTTCAATTTCAATAAAATTAAATCTGTGAGTGAAAAAAAGAAAAAGAAAGTAAAATTTAGCATTTAAAATTTTTAGATAAAGTTTTGCATGTTTCCAGTTTTCTGCAAAGATGAATAAAATGCAAATTTTTGTTTCAGCTATATGTATATATAATATATATATATGTCTTTGAAACATAAACATTATTTCATTACTTATCCTCTTCTAGATGAATGAATATCCTTGAAGTTTTATTCCTTATGGAAAAATATTTCTATCCATAGCATACAATATGCATGTAAGACTATATTAGAATTTATATATCAACATTAATGGCTGGCTTGTTAGGAAACAATACTTACAGCTCCTAACTATACCAATGAAACTAGGTGACACCAATGGCTACCAAAGAATTCCAAAATGTTATACAGAAATAATGTTTTTGCCCATTCTAAAGATCTACCTTGCCACAAAAGCAAATGAAATTAATAACTCTAATGTATCCAAATATTTTGACAAGTTAGATTAGAGAAGAAGTGAAATAGAGACGAACTAGAGTGGGGAGACTCCCAATCAGCTGGGATGGAAGTTTCGGAAGTAACCTGAAGTAATGCTTTTTGATATAGTTTCATCAAAAAAATCTAAGACTGTTTCCATTGACCTCCTCCCTGTCTACTTTTCAATATTCTGCCTTACTTATTACAAACAAATAACTCAACTACCATTGTACTATTAAACATTTTCCTATTTACTTAAAACTTATTTTTTCATTGACTAGCAAAACACCCTTGAGAAAAAGGATATAGGAATAGCATGCTATCCTACTTTATACTACAAAACATCAGTAATTAAACAATGTGACACTAGTATAAAGATAAGCAATGGATCAATGAAACACAATTGAAATTCAAGGCATAAACCCATAACACACACACACATCACTTAATTTATGATAAAACAACAAGGACCACACAATGGGGAAGAGTCTCTAAGATGTGGTGCTAAGAAAAAGGGATGACCATATGGCTTATATCTTTCCACCTAGTGGAATCATCCTTACTCTTTTCATTTTATTTTCTGAAAAAATCACTCTATGTTGTGATATAAAAATGCTATTTGCCACATAACTTCTCTATAAATTTCTTCAATCTAAAATAAATACTTCCTTTGTGTATTTCATAACTTTATCTTTCCAGTTCCTCTTCTTTGAATAAAGCCTGTGAGAGAATGTTAGTAGACTTTTTTAATGGATTAATTTATATCAACTATATTCTTTTATAGCTGTGTTCTGTGTAATTCTGTGTGTATTCATATTACGTGCTACTGGTAATAAATTCATTTCATCTCAGATTGTGAGTTTATTGGACTTACAGTTCAGCTTTTTCTCAAAACTGCACATGATACATGTGCTTGAAGAATCCTTCTGGCAAACACAAAAACATATAACACACACAATCAACCTGTGTTACTAACATAAGCTGATCTTTCAACAACAGCAGAACATGAAAGAAATAACAAAGTTTGACAATATTTGAAACCAAGTGTAAGGAGAGACAAAAATCAAGTCACCTTTAATCAGTTTAACATCGTTTTGGCAGTAGACTCAGCTAATGATCTACAGAAGTATTAGAACAAAATACAAGCAAGTAATACTGTGACTTTAGACATAATTGAACAAAATTCAAATTTTTTTCAGTCTCCACTAATTTTTGAATACCTAGCATGAGTGCACTGACAATATACTAACTGAATTTAAAGAATCTTTTCACCTGAAATTGTTTTGCGTTTCAGACATGGAATACACAGGTATTTCAACTGCTCTAAGATCTGATTTATGCAAGATTAAGTAGTTGTAGAAAACTGGATAGATAATATGGTCAAATAAATGACAACTACATGATTAAGATACACTGTAAAAATACTGAATATTTATAGATTATCCAGATAATTGATAATGCAGAATACTCTTCTAAATATTCAAAACATCATATTGTCCTTTGGCCTCTGATTGTCCACAAATCAAAATATCCAGATAAAGGTTGGTGTGCACTCCACTGCTACCTTATATTTCCATTTTGAGCTATATTTTGCAATAAAATGCTAGATTGCAGTTGAATATAATTTTTCCATAATAAAAATAGTAAAGTATCTTCCCTGTTAGCCCATAACAAACAATATTCATATCAAAATGATCCTATTTAATAAAAAGTGTAGCTGCTTTTACACACTTTTATTGCTGTTTGATCATATTTAGGTATAATCAGTCCTGAAATAAATCTAGTATATGTATCAACAGAAAGTGTTAAAGCTGAATAAAAAAACTGTACAGATCCAGTTCTCTCATGCACAATTTTTAAAACGATGTTCAAAATTATACAGAACTGTGCTGCTTAGGCATTTCTTTAATGAATCGAAGTGAAAAATAGTGCTTTCTTATAAACAAACAGGCACATAGAAACAGTAAAGTGGGAAGGAGGATTCAGAGAATTGCATTATGCTAATCCCAAGAAACTAATTCTTGTGATGTAGTACAAGAACAGTCTATATCACATTCACTTCAAATAAGAAAATATACTGCAGAGTATACTTTCTTCCACATTCAGAAGCTATATGTCATCGGAGTACAGTCAGCAAATCAATGTGGTATGGGTTCACTATTTTTGCAATGGGCACTGTGTGGGTGCTGTCAAAGTTCCAAAACTCCACCAATTCTCTCAGAAAGGCAATTTTAATTTTTAAAGAAGGCAAAATGGGAGCTATAAAGATAATCCCATGCATGGGATACCAATATGGGGACTAGCATAGACACATAGCATAGACACATTCAATTAAATTGTATATAGCTTTGCAATTGAAGTTAGTTTAATATCAATGGTATAAACTATATTTAATGGAAAATACAACACAGAATAGCTTAATAAATATTAATTTTCAAGGGGATGTTTTATTAATGAGACTTTCCATTGAAGATATTTATAATGCTTGATTATAAATATATTATGATTAAACTTTGATAGAACCACCATGATGATTTTGTGACAGCATAAACTTAGGTAGGTGGATGTTTTATTAACTTGATAATTAAATTATTGATAATTAAATCAAGTTACTATTCTTCATTCAAAGTCATGTCAACAGGAACATTTGCACTTTTTCTTGTTAGTATTTTTGTCTGTATAAGAATCTGCAGTAGTAATAATGCTCAAATCCTGTTGGTTGTAGCAGGTAGACCTATGTTCAATCTAACTGATAATTGTTCTTGTTATTTAATTCAAACAGTATGACTTATTTGAAGATTTATCTATCTATCTATCTATCTATCTATCTATCTATCTATCTATCTATCTATAGAGAGAATGTGAGGTCAGACTAGTTACCAAATTAGATTTATTCTTTTATAATTTCTTGCAAGTAAATTTTAGAAGCTAAACTTCAAAGATTATATAAAGATCTAGGCTAGTCTAATAATTTGGGTGGAGGAAGTTGTGCAAATATTTCTGGTTTTTGAGTTTATTAGGGTGTTATTATAAAATAGGATTGCTCTAAAGTTACTTTATTCATATGGGATGCTGAGTAAGAATCTAGCACATAGACCAAACACCTGCATTCTGACCCTATTTCATCTAATCTTAAGTATGTAGCCTTGAGATAGTTACAGTTTAACAATGTGCCAACATAGTTTTCTTTAAGACCATGATGATAGTAAAACTTCTTACTTGTTAAAGTATAATTTTTGAAAGGTTTAAAAGTATGACTCACACAAATATCAAATAAGCATTTGTCAAATTGATATGTAGACTATTGCTTAATATCAGAAACTGTAACTCCTTATGAACAAGTTGGGAAACTCCTATATAGAGAGAGAAATAGGAATATATAGATATGAAAAATTTTAGGTTGCTTGGTTTTATACAAGTTTGACTAATGTTGAATAAATTCTCAATTCATAATCATTCCTTCTACTAAATGGAAATGTTTGCATTTCTACCAGAAAAAAAAATCTATACATTAACCATTGTTTCTAGAGGGTTGGGAAATACTGAGTAATTAAGCACAGTAACACACTATAAGAACCTCCAGTAATCTCACTTTCTTATGGAAGTTGTGGATAATTTTGTTCTGACAGTATTCCCTATTATGGTAAAAAATTTTTTCAAAGATATTTCTTGATAACAAAAACTGGTCTTTTAGGATATGGCTTAATTATTTGCAAAGATAAAGCAAGAGTGTTATTAAACTTGTTTTGAGTTTGTTCTGCAAATCATACTTGACTAGTCCCAGCAACCAATAAGTTCAAATAATTAACTTCTGTGCACAGAGTTTCAAACAAAATCACAGAATGATTTTCAAAAATCATACAATTCACTTATATTATTCCTGAAGCTAAGAAGCCATACTCCATCAGATTCAACAGTTTTATATGTATACTTGAGTAAATTTTCCTTGAATTGAAGGTATCTAAGACCTTAGATACCTAAGCTTTTTTTCCTTATTTTAATGATCATATTCTTTATGCTGAGATGCAGTTATTTTTCTTGGGGATATTTTTATATTCTCAGATGTTGCTTTTTAAAACTTGTAGGCTGAGGCCAGAGTAGACTAGAAGTCATATTGTCTCTGTGTTGAAGATTCTCCCCCAACCCTACAAATGATTAGGCTCCTAAACTAGCACTGAGAAATTGATTGTTCCTAGTTCTCTGTGACTCTAAAAACTTTCTACTCTTAACATATTTTTTCCCAATCCTCACACATATGAAGTGTCCATCACCTAGCCGAAGACTTGTGGGGCCTCCTCTGAAGATCTTCAGAGTTCTCATTTTGTACATTTCTGTTCTTTTCTGTACTTTGCTCTTTGAAATTGGCTGCCTTCATCTCTTGGAAACACCAAACCTACCTTTGTAACTTAGGGAAAATATTCTACTCAACCTGCATTCCCCCTTCCCACCACAACATGAGACTTGCCAGTCTCAGCTGTAGCCTTTAAAACTTGAAAATAAAAGTTACTTGCCAGTCTCAGCTGTAGCCTTTAAAACTTGAAAATAATAGTTAACAGGTTTTTCCTAGAAGTCCCAGGAGGCATGCTTTCCTACTGATATCTTTATTATAACCAAGTGAGACTCAATTTGAACTTCTGACTTCCAGAATGGTAACACAATAAATGTGGGATATTTAAGCCACTAGGTTTGTGGTAATTTGTTATAATAATAACAAGAAACTATTACAAATCTTATCAATCAAGAAGAATATTCACACTTTTCTTATGCCTTTAATAGCTTGCCATAATGCATCAAATTTCTTTCACTATTCTCTTACATATTCTGTAATAACCTGTATCTAAACTTTAGAACAAAACTGTTTCCTCTTAAAAAAATTCTTCTCATTATTTTGCATGCAAGGTTTAATTTCTTTATTGTTATTATTACTCTGTGTGTGCTCTAAACTACCCATAGCCCATACGCATGCTGTTTCATTAAGTTTGCTAACTTCTAATTCACAGAGAAAAGTGGAAGTTAGAAAGCTCAGAATATGTTACAATCAAATGATTTAACAGGGTAGTAAGCTTAAAAAGATTTAATTGTACTTCCCATAATTACACGCATTCTGTTAGGAACTGGCAAAAATGAAAATGAACTTACTTACACATGAAATTATTTTACAGCATATATAGATATATATGTATATATTAATAGGAAATACATAAATTTAAACTTGTGCTTCATAATCAATGTTTCATTATTTTTATCTTACTGTGAAAGTATTCAAATATACACAAAATTCACTATTTAGCTCTGTTTAATAAGACAACATTCCTTAAAGAGCCTGGAAACATTTAAGCTGAAAAGAAAAAAGTACTAATAATATAAAAACATTCATTATAATAATTATGTGAGCTTAATTGGTCAGATAACTAGTATTAGAAGTTTTAAAAGTTCATATTTAACTAGTCTCAATTAAAATAAAGATAAATGTCCAAAAGAAAATAAGTGAAAATATCTAAAATGTGCTTGTATAATTTTCTTCTATAATGGAAAACACAATTAAAGACAAATAGCTATTTAATATTTTTGTTAGTATACCAGTAGTAGTAGTACACCAGTAGTTACCGGTTTAAAGATTTGCCCTGTGCAAAATACATTCTGAAAATTTTCCTACGATGGTAGTCCTCTAAGGACTGCCTTTCTTTAAAACCCTGAACATTTAAAGTATTAATTTAATTTTGTTATATGATGGGAACTTGGGGCTGTTTTATTTGCTTAAACATTAGTAATGACTATAAATTAGTTAAAACAGAACCCTTTCCATTGAACTGATGTTATAGTAGGAAAACATTTCATACTTTCTCAGAAGGGAGTAGCTTTTCTCGAGTACAAACTTGAAGACTCACAGAGAGGAGGTTTATATTTACAAACCTACAGTATCATCCCTAGGTCAAAAGTAAACAATGAAACACAGTTACTATCCACTACAGATCTCATGGTTGCTTTCTAATCTGGTGGACTAGAAATTACTGATTGAGCTCATAACATTTTTGAAAAAAAAAGGTGAATATATGTTATGTCATCTCTCAACACAAAATTATTCTCTAGTATTTGTCTCCATAGTGTTGAGATGGTTGAGTCAAATTTCTGTCACTTCTTCCATTAATGGGTAATAATTATCATAGTCACCAGAGAGGGAGAGAGAAGAGAGGTGAATGGGCAGAAGTCAAGATAAAGTTCCAATTCAAAGGTAGAAGTACTCTAAAAATTAAAATTTAATCTAATATGTCACACAATCTGTTGCCTATTTCAGCTTTCAAATGATGTTTCTCATTTATGGTTGAAATAATTACATATGCTAATGTATTTGAAGTCTTAAAACAATTGTTGACATGTAACTAAATAATATATATTATTGTGTTAGCTATGTTGCCTTGTTTATATAAAAATTATATATAATATATTATACTTGATTATACATATAAAACTTTTATAGTTCTGTTCTTCTGGGCAGAAAAAAGCTGAACTTTAATTTAGTCATGATTTACTAATAGATAATGCTGATATTTTTGCTCTCCAAAAGAACAACATAATATAATCAAAATCTTGGGCTGCCAGTCTTACTGTTATGGGTATTGATGGAATTATGTTACAACAAAATAAATCAAAATAAGTCGTGAATTTTTTCTCAATCGCAGTTCCCAAATATTTGCATTGCTCTCTGATTTATTCCCAGAAATAGAACGGTACTTAGCACTCAGTATTTGTTAGGTAAGTAAGTGATGAGCAAATTGATGCAAATCAACTGAATATTTATCCCCAGGCATTTTAACCTTCCAGTTTTTTATAGAAAATGGTATTTTTGTATTTTCATTAGTTTTTTTTTTCAATATATGTAGCCCACCTATGCTGTGTTCTTACTTCTTGAACTAGAAACTCTTCAACTTGTATTAATGAAGGGCCTCAAATTTGTTTCAGTTACCTCTTCTCTGTTGGTAATTGATGCTTCCTAAACTACGTCATTTATACTAATGGTGTTCATTTTGATAGTTCTGAATGTATATCCAATATTGGCAATGATCTACAAATCAAGCAACATTATTTCAATATCCTTATTTATAATTCCACTTGTCAATTTAAGAGTAAATTAAAGGCCTTTTTTTTTTTCAAATTAAATTCCACAGGTTATTGTGAATGATAAGCTATTGATCTTTCTTATCAATCTTAGTAGCCTTTGAAATTTTATTTAAAAATTAGCAAAATACTTGCATTTCATCTTAATTTGGTGATAGATTATGGGTACTACAGTGGTAGGAGAACTACAGGGACTGTACTTGAAGAGTATTTGACAAATCAAATACTGTCCAAAAATTAACTATGTTGGAAGGAAAAATGCTACTTCATCCAAAACAAACTTAAAAAAATAAAATATTAAGTAGCAGTGAAGAGTCAAAAAAAAATAATAAAGTGTTGATCCTTTGGACAGATTACTTTGTTTAGAATTATGCCCCTTATTCTCCCTTTTAATTACTATTACCACAAATTTAATAGAAGTTTTCATGTCTTTGTCTATATCAATTCAACAACCTACTAATTTTTGTATCATGCATCATGTAGTCTGATCTACACATTACTATCAGTTTGCCCATTAACTCTGATTTTATCCCGTTTGCCTTTAGTTACAAACTCTAGTCATGTCAATGCACAAAAAACATTCACCCACAGAGCATCTAAGTCACACAAATTTCTCCAAACAGGTGAAATGATAAGATTCAGGTATAGCTTTAATATCTACAAGTGTTATAAAGTTTGTATTGCAGAGGAGGAACCCTAAAATTATGAGGCTCAGAGCTTGTATAATGCATTTATCCAATCTTTCCTTCTATCTCTTCAGAGAGAAAGACAGAGAACTTTGTTCTAGAATATATATAAATCATTTTTGGAGAGAGGAAAAGACTTCTAGGTCTATTACTTTTGGAAATTGTGCCAGTGATCCAGGGAGATGAGTCTTTAAATCTTTTCTGAGCAATTCACTATCTCTAACTTTCAAGGAATGCTTATCATTTAATAATAAAGCATGGATAGTGCTGACATGTGAAAATATTCATGGAGCATTGATTCCCAACAATTTTTTTCAAGTATCATTTAGTGAATAGTCATTCATTCCTCAATGATCTGAAAAGCAAATTGGTTGTTTAATGTATTTTCATGAACATGGATGTGTTTTGAGTTCCCTATTCTGTTCAAATTTTATTTCTATTTATATATTCAAATATATTTTTATATTAGGCACATTTTAACAATAATTTGATAAGTCATGTTGCAGTCAGACTAACTCCATTTTATCACAAAATCTTTAATAGACTGAAAGTTAGATCTAAGAGGAATAAAACACTAACCATGCTTTGTTCAATATTTCCCCTAATCCTTTGTTTATAAGTTTAACTTGAAATCATCTAATTATTGAATCAATAATCTTGAAAAACTTATGATTTTATAACCCTACCATAATTTTTCTGTGCCCCTTTGAGGTTTATAGTTACATCAAAAACAAACATTTCTGATTGTTGTTGAATGATATTCCAAGGAGATACTCCCAGAAGCCAGACAAATTGTTTCACCATGCCTCCTTGAACCTAATGTATCAAAGCCCCCCAATTCTTTTACACCATCCATACTCTTATTTCTCCCTCCCCTTATATAATTACAGCTCTTCCATCATTTGAGATATTTTTAGGATGCATGTCCATATAGGTCACTCCCTTGGTGGACACATTGAATAAATTTCTTCTGTGAGAAACAAGTCTTTTCACATGGTTCGGTGTTTGGCTTTCTGTGTGGGGGTGACAGAACTAGTTTGGTCAAGCAAATGTTGTTAGCTGACAGACCAACTTGCCTGCCTATCTTTAAAATTATCTTGTTAATTTTTGACTGTTTAAACCTCAAAGGATTCAAAAGAGGTTTAGAATTAATGCCATAATAGCAGAATTAGTGAAATGAGAAAAGTATTTTTAGAATTTTACTGAAACATAATTGAAAATAAAAAAAACAGGAGAACTTATGTCTTACAATATTCAGTAACCTTATTTTAAACATCTTTTATAGATAAATTGTTAAACCAACATCTCAACTATTTATTATCAGGTAAAGAATAAAAAATTAACACTCATTTATTCAATGATATATGTATGATAGTGTAAAATAATAAGCTAAAATTAGTGCCTGAAAAATAATTGAGCTCAGGTAAATAATACTAAGCAAAAAAAAAAAAAAAAAAGTGTCTTGGAAAATTTGTTTTTCTAAAACTTCAACTGAATTTAAGGTATCTCCCATGACATATTTGGAACATTTTTGGTAACTAGCAAACCTGGTTCCAAATTTGTTGTTGACGTATCTTCTTTAATGATTCCTCATTTTGGAGGACTTGACAATATCTTAGTTCATCCTAGACTCGCCTGACAATTGAAGTGACCATTTTTATGTTTACTTGATGGCTTAACTATCACCTTTTCACCTCTTTAGCACAGGAGGCATTTTACAAGTTGGAGCAAGTTTCCCACTAAAGTTTAGTCCTTACCCTCCCACAGAAAATGGAGGTAGGGGTCCTAGCCTCATTGATGTTTGTGTTTCAAAGAAATGTATCACTTATTCTTAAGAAATATATCCCTGGGTCATAAGCTACAAAAGGCCAGCTATAAAAGGACCTTCCTAGTTTTCAAGAATTTTTGAAGATTTCAAGGAGATAAGAAAAAGCTTACAAGTTTTCTAAGTTAAATGCTCTAAGATAAAGGAAGGAAAGAAAATGCTATCCTTATTTTCAACAGGAAAATTAAATATCTTATTTTTAATTTATATTTGTCCTTAAAGCTGTCAGATTAATTTAGATTTTACATACATATTCTTAGTATATGTATGTTCTATGGTGCGTATGGAACAAATTTACTATATTTGATCTTGTCTAGGTTAATTATTGGAATGGTATAGAGAGGGAAAGCATGGGAAAATCAGCCCTTCATGCTCACACATACTGTATCAAGCAGGAGATCCCACTCATGCCGAAACATTTGGGTGTTTCAGACAGACAGAGAGCACCAAGACACTGTTTTCATATTCAAACATCATTTGTAAGAGATAGATACAAAACAATCCCCCCGAGGAGGAGATCAGTAAAGACATCTGTCTAGTACCTGGATGAGATTGGAAGCAACGCCTCACAGTGAATCTCATACAGAGAGAAATAAATCTAAAATCTAAATAGAGACTTTTTAGTTGGATAAAAGTGGGTCTTTAATCAATCAAACATACTCTTTAAATTTAGCAAAATAATTTATAATGCTCATATTTATTTTGTTATTGCAGCTATTTCAAATTCAACAGATGGCTTAAGATGAAGATAAGTCTCATGAATTAAAGAATGAAAAGACTCATGAAATAAGTCTCATGAAATGAAGAAGGAAAAGACTAATTATTAACACTTCCTGTACACAAGGGTAAGTTATTTTTGTTCTTTCATATGCAACTAGAGCTGCAGTTTGCAGCCCCTACTCACTTAATCTCACTAACATTCTTAGGATTTTATTCAAAAACACTTATTCCATTTGTAATTGTAACACCTGACTCACAGACTTTAGCAATTGCTATTATTTCTGTAAAGTTAATTGTTCTCTTGTATGGTCTTTCTTGTAATGTTGTTTATAGATTAATATTATTCAGTAACAGAAAATTGAATAGAGGTGCTTTTGAGATTTGAATGCACATTTATTTAAGAAAACTATTGCCATCATACAAAATTTTCTGTATTAACAAGTGAAAAATTTAAGGTTTTCTTATTTTCTTTAATAGACCATGTAAGGGCTAGATTACAGTGCCATCACTACAACTCCCAAGGGAGAATCTTCAGAAATCTCAGTAGGCCAGTAGTTGAATTAAACTGTCATAAAAAGAAGCATATAAACCATCAAATCATATTTCTCAGGACTATATTCATGCGATACATATACCCATACTTGGCCAGGAAAGCTACAGGTGGTAGGAACATTTCCATGCCTCAACAATTTACATATTAAATTGATTGATCACTTAAACTCTCCTGCTTCCTTTGATCTTCCATCATTTGTTACAGTGCTGGATAACTGACATCACTAGCAGGGATACATAACCAGACAGAAAGCTAGCCTAGAGAAAGAGAAAAGAAACAAAAATTTGTCTGTCAAATATTCGTGACCAAACAATGATATTTTATGAGTATATCATCACTGTCAGCTAAATGAATAGGTAACTGAAATAAATGTGGTTTGAAATTAGAGATGAAAAGAGATTCTACAACTTAAATTTTCAATGACAGGATAATGCTGAAGATAAAATTATTTATGAATGCCACATTGTTTTATAGTCCAAAAATAGAAACAATTTTCATAGACTTCATATATTCTCTCTTCTATAATACTAGCTCAGTTTGGGAGCTGAGTGTTTTGTTCCTAGTGATTTAACACTCCTTTGTTTTTTTTTTTTTTTGTTTGTTTGTTTTGTTTTTGTTTTTAAAGTACAGAACAACAAACAAAAGTTACCAAAAGACCCAAGTATTCCGGATCCATATATCTGAATATACCTATCAATCAATCATGCTTTGTTATCAGTAACAACAATTGTTTTCCACTATATATGAATGAAAATAAGTTCCACCATCTGAGTTTCTCTGAACAAAACAAATTTCAAGTATATTAAAATGTAGCTTATTGTTTAATATTCTCCATAGCAATGATCTGACAGAGCATCCTACTGCTATTTTTAATTGCAATTCTGGCAAAGAAGGATTAAAGCTTATTATCAAACTTACAGAGTAAATAAATTACGCTCTTCTCCCTGGGTCCTTACAGCATAATGTTATGTACCATTCCTACTATCCTGTTGTAAATTCCTCAAGTATTGCTCAGCCTCAGCCTTTATGCAAGCGCCCTATGCCCAGTGACCTCAATTAAAAAAAAAAATCTAGAAAAAAAAAACCAAATCAACGTACTTCCTAAATATTTTTATGGAGTATATGTTCACATTTTCTACTTCTCTGTTAATTTGCACAGTCTCATAGTAAGAGCCACTGATTCTATTTTGCGCTGGAGTGACAAACACAATGACCTAAAAGGTCTGTTACCCCTCCAATTTCTAAGATTAAACCGAATTGTAATGACAAGTTATTTGTGCAGAAACACTTAGCCTAATGAAAGAAGCGTGTATTAAACCCTGGATTTTCAAAGTGCAATTCCTAAGGGAATTGTTGCAGCCCTCTTATCCCCAGCACCTTTCCTCTGACTAACTTCTGGCCACTCAGCTTTTTCTGTGTCAAGTGTATGTATCGCCCCCCCCCCCCTCTCTGTCCTTCAAGAGTCCTCATCACCTTCTTTGTGGTAAGTTACTTAAAGTAATCAGGAAACTTTCCTACTGACTTGACACTAAAATCTAACCTGAGTTCAGAATATTTTAAAGTAATCTTAAAATCCAGTGAAACTAAACACCAAGGAGGGAGGAGAATGAAAAGAAGTCAGATAACCTAAAGGAGATCAATTTAAATCTGTGTTTAAGCTTATTAATAATGAGGAGCCTGCCTTCTGGGATTTGTAGCAACAGGCTGGCGGGAATGTTTCTCTTTGATATGTTTTGTCTTTGGGTAACTGCTCCCCATCTGGAACACCTCAAACATTCGGTAGCTGTCATCTTACTTCTTTAATTCCCTTCTGTTTTCCCAGAACAATCTGAATATTTGTTTCTTATTTCTTATAGAAGTCCAATGTGCTTATGGCTAAATTGTGTGTGTATAAATATATATAGTGTGTATATATATAAATTATATATATAATTGTCTATAAGTTATATAATATATGTTATATTTATATGTAATATATTATATATCTATATATAATATATATTTATATATAATCATAACATATATAGGTGTCAAAAGCTCTTAAAAATGTTTTGCATTTTCATAATACACATCTTCTGATTTCTCCCATGAAAGATAAATGACAAAATGAATCTCTCTACAAACAAAAAAAAATTTTACAAAGTATTTTCCTTTAACTTCTTTAGCATAGAGCACATATTTCCCCCTCAAATCCATAAAGACGTTAACTTCCTTCTCATATATTCAATATAAATCAAACAAACAAACCATTGATGCAATATAAATACAAAGAATGTGAACAGACTGCTAAAAAGGAATAATTGTCAACAGGTGAAAATGAACAAATTTCTTACAAAGAATAAGCTATTCAGTCACAAAATCATATAATTTACATGTGCATATATTATTTGAGTATATTGCTTTGGATCACACTAAATGTGGTTGAATTACTAAAAACAGCTGATGATTTCACCAAGTATGTTACTATTTTTAATATTTTCTCATTTTTTGTGTTGTTGATATTGGATGGTACATGGAACTGATTTTAACACAGTATCATGACAACAGCCTCATACATCCATTATGCCTAGTTTAAAATCACTAATTCAAGATCCTAGAGAATAAGTTATATAGAAACGGAATCTAGGAGATAATGTGAAACTAGAGCTTCTTTATTTACTTGAGAGTAGTTCATATACTCATTAAATAATTTGGTTGAAGATAATACTATCTTCTAAAATGTTACATTCTAGATTTTCCCTGTATAGTAGATAAAAGTGTTAAAACAGTGTTAGCTTGAGACAAAATCTCAAATAGTTTATTGCTCCAAGTGAAGATCTGAACCCTAGAAGCAAGTCTGCCAGATCCTATGCTGTGAGAATGGTTCCTATAAACACAAATCTGAATTTAACTTAAATAGGAGCAGGCAATCATTGACATTAAAATGTAATGATTCCCAACAGGAGGGTCTTCTTATTCCAGTTAGCCCTCACCTAAAGATTTACTGATACTAGAGGAAAGTAATGAAGGATTAATCTTTACCTTTCCTTTCTAAAGAATGACTTTAAGCAAAGGCTGTTGAAACATTTCTTGTTCATTTTCTTGATGTCAATGGGTTAAAAGGGTTAGCATTACCTGAGGACATCACATTTTGTGTACCTTTTTCTTCAGACTCCAAATTCATGCAGATTTCCTAGTTCTCCTGTCTTCCAGAGGAAGGAGTTATTTTTCAAAAACATTTTATAGTAAGTTCACAAATTTTGGGAGCTGCAAAGAACATCACCTTTAACGCGTTGGGTCCTCTACTTCTACAAATAAACAAGCATCAATCCAGAAAGAAAAAAATAGTTTAAATATCAAATCTAAAGGACACAAAAGATTAGGATGGTTAACAGGTTTTAGCAAAGTGGGAAAGTCCTGGGGTACACAATAATGCAATAATGTAATATAAATATAAATACACATGTATATGCAAATTTTTTAAATTTAAATTAAATTAAAAAAAAGAAAAGCCATCACAGGGATAGTTGACATTCTCTGTGGATATCTCTCCTATCCTATTCCTCATTATACATTTCCAGAAATAGTAATCAGTACACTGAATTTGATGTTTGCCATTCCAGTGGTGTTTGAAACTTTTAAATCACACATCAGTAAATAATATATGATTTTGCATGGTTATAATTTTGTAATTATGGTATTGTAATATGTATACCTATCAATGTAACTTGCTTTCTTCCCACACAAAAAATTAAACATTATTAAAAAATAAAGAAAAAAATCAAAAATGAAAAAAATGAAAGAGAATCAATCTAGTAGTATATAGACATGCTCCCTCTGAAGAGAAGGCACCATGAACTGCTTGACATCCCTACACACATGTGTATGTAACTGCCTTGGAATTACAAGTCTCAGTATGCTATGAACTGGATTTCTTGAGTGGGGACAGAGGGGTTATTGGGAATTATGGATCTGAATAGTCACTTGAAACCACATAACAAGAAAAGCAGATGGATCAGACTCACTCTGGCTTTTCCATCCTGACTTGCACCCTGCTGGGAAGGAGACTTGGAGAAGACATGTGGAGGAAAGACATGTAGATATTGGAAGAGGCAGTAGATGATAAACATGGGGAGACTATCCTTGGCAGAGACAGTGTCAGCTGTTATCTTGATTTGAACTTTGATTTTGAATTTCCTCACTCCTTTCTCATCTCTTTGGGGGCTTTCTAACTCCTCTTTTTGTGGTTCTTCGCCGGAATGTACCATAGATTTCTGGCAAAATCATGGGTTTCAGCAGCCCTGAGCTTCACCAGTCCTGAATCACTCCTGTTTGGCAGTATATTTGCCCTAAGGAAATGGCAGTATATTTGCCCTGAGAAAATTTTCAGGGTTTTATTTTAAAACTGTTTTTAGGAATATGCTTTCTTCTTTATTGATGCACACCAATTCACTAAAGATCATTCACCTTAAGAATGTTTGTTTTGCATTTTTGTTATGGATAGCTGCTCCTCTTTTAGAACATGTGTGTCTTAATAGTCTGGAGCACCTTGGTGTAGTTCTATAGCACACTAACAGTATTACTCCTATACATGTGGAAGATGCCCAGCCTGATTAACTCCACCACACAGATTAAATAGTAAGTAAGGTCGGACTTTGGGAATGAGTGAAGATCAGAGAAAGGATGAGTATGTCAGGAAAGTTACTGGGTGTAGAGCAGACAAAAGTATTCTGACTTAAATTCTGCTTTCCCCACGAAAAAGAAGATACAGGGATTAGGTCTTTTCCATGCATAACTCTACCAAAGTTTATACATGTTAAATCATTTTCAAAATTCCTATCAACCTTCAGCCCACCCATGAAATCAACATTTTGTCAAAACCAAATTTTGGGTGGCAGATTTTTGTTTCTCTGTGGCAATATTTACTTAAAATGTTATAACTAATGTCAAAATATTCAAAATTTAGAGATTTATTTTACATTATTCGACCACCCAACCTCCCCAACTAAGTCGTAGAAAGATTTATACAAATTAGAGGGTATGTATAGACAGAAAGTTGGTGGGACAAGGTTATTAGCAAAAAGATATTATATAAGTAACACTTTTCTTTTAGGGACTCTTGTCATGGAGATAACTTCACCGGAGCTGTTTAGGAATCTCTAGATTGATTGGTTTATGATTAAACTTTGGGAGAGGTACTAGGTATTAAGGAAACTAACAGGTGGTAAATCTGTGTGGGGACCAAATATGAAGGGATTCATTGTGAGCCTTCTCTTTTTTTTTCTATTTTTAATAGAACAGAACTTTGCAGTATTGTACCATTTCATTAAGATTATAAGATAATAAAAGGTAAAATGAATATTATATTAAGGTTATTAGTGTACATTTTATTTCATCATTTATTAAATAATAAATATATTTAATTATTTGAAAACATATTTAGCTTTTGTATCAGAATAGCCATTGTAGTCAATACCACAAGGACCAAAGAAAACATGGATTTCAATGAGATAAATAGGAAACTAAAATTAAATAATGGTTGACTGCTACTAAGATTCTGAAGAACTTCACTCTGGATGTCACATGGATCAACAATAGTTAAAAGAGTAGTTATTTGATTTTATGAAAGTCTGCTATATAAATTTTCTTTGATATATAATTTCTGAGATTTTATTTTAAAATTCTGCAACATCATCTATAATTTTTGAGGGCAGAGTATATAAAAATTGAGAACACTAATTTTAGAAAGAAAACATTACCCTTGGGCCTACTAGAAATACTTCTCAATTTTGCTACTACAAAAAAAACTCCAATTCATACTCAATAAAAATTGTCCTTGAAGTAGTCCTTCCTCATAACATATGGCACCCATTTTGGTCATTTCTAAATGAGATATCAATTTGTCTCCCAAAGTGAAGAGATGACTAACAATATAAAACACAGACAAGGTCAAACATTTGTGAATTGGACACATATCATGAAATGGAATGGAGCTATTCAAGGATGCTCATTTGAATGGCTTTCCACAAAGGTAAGAAGGTATTAGTAAGGATTCTTCTATAATTTGTTACCACTATGAAACTGATAATTCATTATATATATGATAGAGTGGTTCATACTTACAGAATTGAAAACTGAAAGCCAGAACTTGCTTAAGGCTTATGAAGATGATATCAATAGTATATCATCTAATAACTAGCCAAAGTTTAGGTTATGCTTTCACCGTTAATATTCATCTATGATATCCAATTTTTCAGGTAGAGAAGAAAGCAATAATTGAGAAAATTAAATAGAAAAATATTTCCTAACATTTCTTAACATACTTTGCTTCAGTCTCTAATGGTAAAAATAGTCCATACATACAAAGGTGATTCTTCATTTCCAATTCTCATACACAGATAAATTCTGTCATAATAAAAGAGTCAGAACACCCTGACACAGCTTCCACATGCACTTTATTCACATTTTAATGGTGTAGAATTTCTAAATCTTTATTCCTACATTTATTTTGCCTTATCTCTCCTATCAACTGAAAAAAACCTCACTTAATTAAATATAAATATTTATGTTGCATAATACATTAAAAGTCATTTAAGCTTCTGTGAATTGTTAATTTAGAAATATTTTTATATCTAATATTTATCTACTTATCTGTATGTCATTACATGAATTCTACTTCCTTTAAATATCTTAGTAGTCAAGCAGAACTACCTATAAACTTACTTTATTGATGTCAATATTTTAATAAATCTAGAACAGCTCACTATCTTGCAGAACTAGGAGGAACTTAGACAACAAGAAACAGATTTATTTGTTAACAGATAAGAAGAAAGAAAAAAGATATAATAGAAGTTGACTGTAGTGTTTCACTTGTCCATGTTCTTCTCTTTTTAAAAAACATGACTATGAATGTAAAAATAAAGAGCTTACATAGCAATATATAATCTCAAACTATTAAGAATGCCAAAGAGATATGAAAATATGTTTATTGCACATGTCTATTTTTTCAAAGATCCCTACTTAAAAAAATGTAGTATAATAAATTAATCAGCCTATATATCTGGTCCTGCTATTAAAACCCACTCATGTTTCTCAACAGTTCAGTAATATGCAGAGAAATGCATGTACAAAAATCCTTCTAAAGATAATATAATTTTCTTAAGAATACTGCTTTGAGTTTCTACTCTTCTCTCTATAGGTAAGATGCATTTTTATCTTAGGTGATGATTTTATTTGGGTCATGACACTCTATTACATGAATTTACTCTACTAAACTCTAAAACTCATTGCTCTTAAGTTGAAATATTCATGATATGATCGTTTTAAGGTCTTTATGTAGCACATGGGTTTTCTGAATATACTGTAATTTATTAAGTTGGATAAAAGTTGTATTTATTAAACTACAAGAAGTCACATGCCAACATTAATATAATATTCCAAAAGAGCAAGTGGTTAGTTCATAAGACATGATATATTATTATATTTAATTTTAATGAATGCAGTTATGATAAATATATTGCTATGGTGTCCAGAGATTACTTATATTTTTATCTTCTTCCTGCAATTATAAACCACAATTAATTAGTAAATAGACAATCAGTTTTACGAGTTATTTATATGAATTTTATAGTTATTGGGATCACAATAAAATCACTGATTTACTTTCATAAGTTACTTTGCTATTATTAACTAACATAACTTATTGATCTGCAGTATGAACAGGATCATTAACTAGACAATTTCAAACTTGAAGATTGTTCTAGTCTTCGAAGATGAAAATAGCTTATTTATTTACTTTTTTATATGAGTTATGCAATCATGGAAATGTTCATATCATTCTATTTTTAGTCATGAAAAAATATAAGCTTATAATGCATGTTGAACATATAATCTCTGAATAGCACCGATATATTACAAAATTCAATATGAATCTGCAATTCACTTACAGAAACACTCTACTGATTCCTTCAATAAATAACCAAGGATCATGTATAATGTAATAGTGCAATTGCTTTGAGCAGGATTAATCAAGAGAAATTTAGGAATATTGGTGGTCAATTTGTTTTAACAGTTTTATTACAGAGAAGGTCTTCAATTTGGTAACTCTACTTTAAAATGAAAACAAACGGATGCCTTGCTATTTGTTTAAATTAGGCATGCTATTTTGGCCTTGACACAACCAAAATAAGAACATTATTCAATAGCAGCACAACTTGTCTATGTATCAGCTAAAACTATTGGAGCTTAGTGTCCTCTGTAGACATTGAACACAATTACTCGATGAGTGGAAAGGTGATTGTTTTTCACTGACTTGAAAGGACATAAGAAATAATTAAAAATTTGTTTAAAAACTGACCATGCCCTTTGGAACCTGGCTTGAGAAAATGATGACTGAAGCAGTATATAATGAAATTACATTGGATGCCCTCTGCTAGACCTCAGGAAAACTTTCTCAGCTCCTTTGTATTTGACAAGTCTTTGATAACTGAACTGAATGAAGTTCCTTTTCCATTACGTATTGGTCTGGTTATTCACAAAGTTGCAGTTTGGAATGCAAAGCAGAAATAAAAATTATTATCTACTGAATTTCAAATATTTTTGAAAATTTTCCCTATTCTCTTTTTTTTCTAAACATATAAAAGAGAAGTTAGACTGTAGCAGTTCAAGTAAACACTATCATTGCCATTTGTATATTAATAAACCACATGCATTTTATTGGTAAATTTTTAAGCCTGACAGCAGTGATAGTTTTTAAATAACATAGACAAAACTCTTCCTTTAATTGGGACTATGGTGGTAAATAAAAGCAATTGTCAGTCTACTGTGGTTTTCATTGCTTATAACTGTTTAAGGGTATTTCAGAACAAATTCTGCAGGGCACATAGCATATTGTGGGGAAATTCAGAATGTGTGACCATGCACTTGCAAAGTCAGAAAGTTTCAACATCTTTAATTTCAGAGGAGTGAATATTTCTCAACCTATCAAATGTAGTAAAATAAAAAGTCTCCTGAATAATTATCTGGTAACACTGAAAACCCCTAAGGCTATAAAAGGTAATAGTGAATGATTGTCCTATACTTGATGGTAGATTAGTGTTGCAGAAAAGCTACCTTTACTTTCAAATGTATAGAAGTGGTGAATTCAAAGTGGAAATTAGAAATGAGACAAAACTTGTTAGAAAGCTGTAAGATTTTATATCAAAATCACCTGAATCATCTGCCTACCTACCTACCTACCTACATACCTACCTACCTAGCAGTCTCATGTTGCCCAGGGTACCACGGACTCAAGTGATCCTTAGCCTCAGCCTCCCGGGTAGCTGGGATTGCAGGCATGCGCCACAACGCCCAGCTATCTTTTGAGACTAGGTCTCCCTATGTAGTCTTGGGTGGGTCTCAAATCTGAAGACTCAGATGGTTCCTAGTTTCAGTCTCACTTAGGCTGCAATTAAAGGCATGCGCCACCATGAATCCTTTTTTCACCAATGAGATGATTTCTGGAGCATTCACGAGATAGCAATAGTTTAAAGATGAAATCTAGGAACTATGCGTTCATCAATAAATGAAGCAATAGAAAACAAATTATATATTTAATTCTTATATATTTAATTCTCCTTGAGTGCTCACTGATGTATACCAGCAGTAGTGATGAAATAATGTAAAGTTTAAGTACAATGTGAAAAAAGAGATCATGTTACATCTAATAGTTCAGATTATCTATATTGTTCTCCATTTCAGCTGTAGTGAATCTTCTTCTGTCCATTTTTCCCTTGCTTACCAGGAAAACCTTATAAATATGTACATTTTAAATTCTTATTATTATTAAAACAGTCTCGGATACCTACAAAAAGTTAAATAAATTTTTAAATATATTGTGTTAAAACTATGATACTTTCAACTGTTAATCCTCTAGTGTTGACATACACACAAAACTCAATTTTGTATAAGTTAACAATATAGAAAAAAGTATATAGATGGGCATATATGAAGGTGAGAGACAATAGACTTTCAGACATCCTCTTGTGTGATTAATTTAGCATGTGTTTATCCGTGTTTAAATTTCCATAAGACATAATAGTCTTATACCTCACTAACACATGCAATGGAAGAAGTTCTCATCATCTCTGGAAGGGGTGAATGAGATTAGATAAGTTATTACTTTATGAAGGAAGGTAATTTCTTTTCTAGATTAATTACAATGCTATTGTAATATTCCACAATGATTAAATATTATACGTTAGCATCATTACAAGACATTCCAATTACATGATCCTGTTAAGACTATGAACTAATTTAGTTCTGACTTACTCTCTTTATGGTAGCTTGACAATGGTCTGTGTTTAAAAGACTTGCTGCAATTTCAATTTTTCCAATTACATATATATAGGTAATAAAATAATAGAGTCCTCATCTAGAAAACAAAAGCTAATTAAGCTACCAATATTTTCCCATCATTCAACTTGTTGCAATTGCCACTCTGGCCTAATGCCCATCACATTTACTGTATTTGTATTTCCTACACAATGATTCAAAGCAAACCCACTGAAATGAGAGTCCAGCTCAATGGAAACATAGAATATACAACTTATTGTACTGCAGCTTTGTTTTCATACTTTTATAAGAAAAATAGTGAAACCTCTCTTTATATGGTTAAAAATTAAATACATTTTGAACACTTTGCAAAGGTAATTATTTTGTGTACCACTGTACTTTTAGAAGAAAAGATTTGTGCTTAACATGGTGAAAATCAAGCAGAAACATTGTTTATATATAATATTGAAGAATATGTAAATATATATTTATATATATAATATGTGATATTGAAGACTACATAAAGGAAGTAAAAAAAACTTTCATAAAGTTACACCAAGTCAAAGTCTTCTAGTGAACAGTTGATACATTTCAACAGTCAGAATTGGCAAAGAACTGTGAAATATTGATGCTATACAAGATGTTTTTTGACATGCAGATACATTATTTTTCTTAAGGAATCTGAGTACTGAGAAAACAATTCAGCATTTAGTAAACATATTTTTATTTTTGATTATATACCTCCCTAAATTTTAGAGGCTTCATAACTATTAAAATGGGCAAAGTGAAAGACGCACTCACTAGGAATAAGATAGTTCAGATGAAGAACTGAACTGCTTTACATTGTGGACTATGAAAACTGTTGTAGCACAAGACCTGTACTGTACCGTAAGATCCAAATGAACATAAGGTAATGGACATCTTATCAACTTTCAGCTTGCTTATGTAATTTTGTGACAGAAGTGAGAGCCTGCCTCCCCAACTAGTCACTAAAGGCTACTAGGGTTATAGATCTGAATACTAACAAATGTCACTATTAATATTTTATAATATATAAAAATACATATATTATTATATATTATTTCTATTCATTTCAGTAGAAACAACTGACTAGATAGTGGACTCTAATAGACAGTGTCTGTCACTAAAAGCATACAAGATAGAAATAATGGTTTTGCTTCCTTAATAATTCTGAATAAGATTTTTGAATGGGAAAATGCTTAAGACAATTCAGATAAATGGTATCATAAGACTGAGGGGAAACTCTGAGCATATGATGGAGAAAATTGAGACACAAATATGGTTTCTCAATAGTTTATTTATAAAGAGAAAATAGTGTAGGTACATGTACTCTATATATGTCTATGTGTGTGTGTGAAAATATACATATATTTTTCACTATTGATGATGGCTCAGGATGATCAGTTCCTAACACAGTTTCCATTTATCAGAAAATAATCCAGAAGTAGGACCTCCCTTCTCTTATATTCCATCGTTAAATGACCTTATTATATGACTCTCTTCTTGGTAAGACAATGCATTCAGAATGACGTACCTACAACAACTATGAGAATAGTGGGATTTTAGTGATCCAGCCAATGGAGGTAAAGTGTCTTAGAAAAATAAGTAAGAGTAAATCTGAGTCTTGATCATTTGGATGTTTCTTTGAGTTTTACTTTTAGGGATTTTGTTTGCCAATCAAATTTTTATGCTGGAATATGAGGAGAATTTTTCTTTGAAGTGCAGATCTTGGCTATACAATATCTGATCACTTATGCATTAGGTAACTATGAACCAGACTACCACAACTAATGTAGTTTGATATTTCAGAACTTGTTTGACTGTATGTGATTAACTCAATAGCTGACATTATATAAAGAAGTTGACAATAATGAGGGTGGCTGATATTCACTGGAATTGTTTTCTATAGCTCCAAAGGAACCCTCTCTGATTGGTTATATTAGTACATGGACAGTGAGCAATTTTTAGAAGATGCACAATTATTTCCTAATAAGTACAATGAGAGACTATGTAAATACCTTTTTAGATTGGACACATGCGCAACAGTAAAAATGGAAAGTGAACACTTGCCCTAGGAGTCTTATACCACTCAGGAATCACTGATTTATAACTTGGTTTTCTGAGCCAACAAGAAACAGTATTTTTGGAAGCAAGTCATATGTTGAAATATACACTATCCCATACAGAAATTTTACAGGGATTATCCAAGCTAGAACCTAGCCAAATTTGGGAGACTTATAAAGATGATAAACAATTGGTGTATGCATTACACATATCCATAAAACAACACTGCACTTTCTTGAGTGACATTTTGAAAGGAGCTATGAATTCTTGTTTTGGATGACTGGTTTTAAACATTAGTTATTGTGATATTAAATATGTTGTGAAGAGAACAACTGAATATGGTAGAAGTCTGGGACAGAAGATTTCAGCCATGAAAATAGGCTGACATCCTGATTTGAGAAGAGTGTAACAGAGAAACTTTCATTAAGAAAGACTTCCTGGTAACACAATTGATGGGAACAGGAAAAACTTGTTCTATAACATGTCATCCCAGTGGGTGGAGATAGCAGTATATAATACACAATGATACTTGAAATAAAATATTTGTCAAACTTGATTCTTATGTGTAAGGCCTCACAGAATTGACAGACTCCCAAACTGAAAGAACAGTGATTTCTAAAATCTGTTTTAGTAAAAGTATGTACTATAAACGGAGCATCATTTTTATAGTGTAAATATATATTTTCTGGATAAGACATTACATTAATAACACATCTACTAGTACTTAGTATAATAAAATATTGTTGATTGTTCAAAAGAAACCAAATAGAAAAGGGTATATTGTAATGGAAAATCATAGAAAGAAATCTAATTTGGGAAAATTGATTAGCACTCTTTAATTGATATGGTTACCATGGAAATAAACTAATCTGAAGAGAAAATACATTTAGTTTCAGAATAATGGGGTATGCATTTAATTATATCACCTGTATTTATATTTGAAAATTACAATGAGTAATATATGAAGAAGTGAAACAAAATCTGTAAAAACATCAAAAATGCGGAAAAATGGAATCAAAACTAAGATATATAGTCAATCGTAATTATACACTAAATTTTAATTTTCCTATTGGTAAAATGTGTCTTTTTATTTGCAACATCAAAATTATATATTCAAAAGAAATAGTTTTGTTAAAAGTGTTGCTAAAATATATGATATGACTATATTCAAAACTCATGGACAGAAGGTTGTTAAATGGTTCACACTGGATTTTCAACCATTAATTCCAGAGGTAGTAACTCCACTGCATTGCCATTTAAGCAAATGTTCAGAATCTGAATAGACGTATGAAACTTCTATTCATAACCAACAGCTAAGATAGTCTATCAGAAGCCATATGAGTTTACTTGAAAGCAGATACTATCCCAAAGTTATCTTATTTCGCAAATATCCTACATAAAAGTATAATATAGATCTATACAACTTCTATAATCTGTGATGCTTGAAAAGGGGGAAAGAGAGAGAAACAAAGGAATCTCTGTTCCATAACGCTTCTGAAATTGAGTGAGAAAAATATTAACACTTGTGTCTATTCAGGCTTCTTTTTTAACAAAAAAAAACGCCTTTTAAAAGACAGCACTTTCTGCTTGCTTTTATCTAGGCCAGAGTCTTCTTTATTCCTTATTTTTCTAATAAGTCTGCCCTTTTATATATATATATATATATATATATATATATATATATATATATATAAAGTTGAACTTTCCTTGATTAGGCATGAATTCCTAGGAATAAATCCCCATGCTTCTCAATTATGCCCTAGGTATTCTTGGGTCTGTTCTTTAAGTAATCCTTTAATTTTCATGAAAGAAAACACATTTCTGGATAGTTTCTTGACATCTGCTTCCTGCATATAGAATTTTGGTGTCTCAACAATCTGTTTCAATTTTTTTACTTTCTTTTGGTGTCTGTTTCCTTTTGGCCCAAGTTGCCAGTTTTTCAACTGATAGAAAGTATTCAAAAACTTTGTGGGTTTCTGATAAATCTCCTTGGGTAAAACACCATTAAACAAAGTTAGATCCAAAAGATGATCCTTCTCTATCCTCACCACATATATCAACAATTAATAATATTTTTTTACTTAAATATATCTGGTTGATAGGTTTATTTTCAAGAGTGTGTGTGTTTTATTTCAAGCAAGGCAAGGCAAACTCTTTCTTAATTGATTTTATAGGTATAAAATTAATGGTGTTTTGTAATTACAAAATATTTTATATTCATTTTTTTAGCTTTGTAGGGACTAAAGTTTCAGTATTATTGAGTTAGTGCCTGTGATTCCTGTCTTTTTTAAATGAATAAGTTCTATCAACTCATAGCTGATGTCTTCAAAATAAGCATTCCTTATGACAGGTGTCCTTCCTGCATACAATTGTAATTAAAAAAATTTAAAGAGGGCAAGCATTTCTAACTCTTTTTATATACTTTGTATTTTCTTAAAGACAAGATTTCTCCAAACTGACACTTTAATTTATATTCACCCTAATATACAAAATTAAATTGTGTTAGGAATAAAATAAGCACATCAGTGCATTTATCTTTTAAATAATTAAGAACAGTGATTGAGAAATACATAAAATATCAGTATGTGCGATTATTTTGGATACTATAGGAAACTCAAAATATATTGCTCTAATTTGACTTCAAAATGCATCAAAATTGGTTACTGAACCATAGGTATTTGAATAATTGATTCATGGCAAATGATCTGAGTTACCCCACAATTAAGTTAAAGTACACTGATACTTTATTTAGTTTTACTGATGTAACCAGGATGAACAGATGAAAGTCATGCTTAGACGTCCATACTATTACCCTGTGCATATTAATATATTCAAAGTTTTTTTAAAAAAATATATCTCTGCTTTCCTAAGCCTTTTCAGGACAAAGTATGCATCTGTGTGATTGGTTGCTGGGTTAAGGGGTTGCATAGATTACTCGATCAAGCTACATTTTACATCCAAGTAAATGTCACAATTGTAACAAATTGGGATGCTCAGCTATTGTCAAACAATGTAAGGCCAAGGTTGGCAAATTAGTTAGTATTAGCATATAGACCTTTTGGCAGGAAAGGAAAGCTTTTTATTTGAAGCTGGGCATTCTGCAGGATTTGTCAACTCGAATCTGCCACTGGTCTCATTATCTCATTTGTCTTATTTAGGCTAAATTGGCAGTTATGTCTTCATGGCAAATGTTTGTTTTTACAAATGAGCAATGAAGCAGAATCTAGGAAACACAACACTAAAACAGCTTTCCTGCAAGTTTCTAAGTATTTCTAGAGCTTGATCTATAGCCGTAGAAAATTTCTGCTATCACTTAACTTTGTTTTATATTGTAAACTTGTGACTACAGAAATATTTAACAAAAACTAGATTTTCTCAAGTGAACTGAATGAAAATATATCAAGAATTGAGAATATGAAAGGTATTATGATACTGAAAAAATATATACTGATGCCAGATAAATTAAAAAGTTTTTTTTTTTTTTCAGTTCTTATCTTTATAGTGGCTTGAGTTAAATTTTTCTTAGGCGATTTCTTTTTACTGTCTCTCCCCCATCCCTTTCAAACCAATTGAAACCCAATTTTCCTCTACACATGCTCTTGGTGATTAATTGTTCTCTTCCACACCTGGAATTTGCAACAAAGTAAAAGTCCCCTTATCCTGTTTAGGCCTCTGTGTTTTTCAGACACAGCTAATGGCAATGCCTTAATTTTATGAACAAATGCGCTGCCCATGTTGGGGTCACAGCCCCAGTGGCATGAGTGAAAATATATTAATCTATTTTTAAACTGTCCAGAAAACATGTTTCAAACTCACAGAAATTAGGACATTTGTATTTAATATTACAAATAAATTGAGAGTACATTTTACTAGTTATTATGGATATATTATTTTAACATGCATTTTCTTAGTATCACATAAGACAGGATGAGCATTTTTCATTCTTTTCTAGACATGTGGGTAAATATTAGTTTATGTGAAAGAACCTGCTTAATAAACTCTGACAGTAATTGGCATTCAAGTTGAGAAAATGAATATATAGTGCATATTCTTTATCAATACCATACAAAAAAAAGGTGCTATAAAGTATTGGCAAAGTAATTGTGTAATCTAAAGGGTTTTAGGAACTTTCTCCAACTCAAAAGAATAAAGAGAAAACTATATTGAAAAACTGTAGTATATTGCTTCATAGTATTAGGGGGCACCAACACCCCTGGGTGTCATTGTCTCCTGTTTAAGATTGCAAATTTCAAGAAAGGTATGCTAAAATGTGAGAAT
>PVHY01018971.1:5289-28368 GCA_004024945.1 Uropsilus gracilis | reverse complement strand
CCCCTCCCCCCCCCCCCTTTCCCTCCTGCTCAAAGTTGTGCTCTTCAGTTTGGTGCTTAGCTTGTTTTGACTTTTCCCCAAGTCTTCTGTTTATTTTTTCACTGTATCCCTTATGTTAGTGAAGTCATTTGGTCTCTGTCTGTTTCTTCTTGACTTGTTTCTGCTAATATGATTCCTTCTAAGTACATCCATGTTGTCATAAAATCGTCAAATTTGTCATTTTTAATTGATGAGTAATATTCCATCGTGTATATGTACCACATTTTTTTCATCCAGTCATCTGTTCTGGGGCATTTAGGTTGCTTCCTTCACTTTTAATTTAATAAAATAAACTACAAGCCTGAGAGTGGCTGAGGCAACACTGTGCCATGCAGCTCACCATGTCACCCTCGTGGATGACATGCACTGTGTCTGCCCACTGGTCACCTCCTAGTGTGTGGGCATCTGCTTGCCACGCTACACATCCATCAATTAAGAGCATTTTGCCTACCTCACCTTTACCGACCTCGACGTTCACTGATTCTGTCATTGGTGCGTTACAAATACAATAAAACTGATATTATTTGGTATCTGATAGTGTTGATAAAATAGACATCACAAAAGGGTGTCTCAGTGTCCCCTGACCAGCCACCAGAGACCCCCCCAACACAGAGGAACGGAGCACACCCTGGCTGCTGAGCCAGTGTCTAGCGTGCGTCACCGTCACCCCCATCACGGACACACCGTCATGGAACCCGAATTGGCATCTTCCCTTTCATTCTCCTCCACCACTAGTGACTAATAACACATATTAATTCTCTTCACTGAATATCGGACCATTCATTACTCTTAGTACCCATCAGGAAAAGAATCTCCATAGATAATAAATTGCAGTTTTCAGTCACTGTGCTGTTACAGGGACTAACCCACATAGGCTGGGATCTGATTTAATGCCACTGACACATGTCCCCTTCCTCAATTGTGCTTAACATTTCAAATAACACAGGGACTGACCTCCAATAAACCCCACCTCTGAGACCAGCCCCCTCACCTGAGACCAGCCACTCAACTGAGACTAGCCCCTCACCTCAGACCAGCCCCTCACTTCAGACCAGCCCCTCACTTCAGACCAGCCCCTCCCCTGAGACCAGCCCCTCCCCTCAGACCAGCCCCTCACCTGAGATCAGCCCCTCCCCTGAGACCAGCTTCTCCCATCAGACCAACCCCTCACCTCAGACCAGCCCTTCCCTTGAGACCAGCCCCTCACCTGAGACCAGCCCCTCCCCTCAGACCACCCCCTCACCAGAGACCAGTCCCTCACCTCACCTGAGACCAGTGCCTCACCTCAGACCAGCCCCCTGACGGCTACTCACAGGGAGGTCATGCTCCTACATGCACACGGGGCCGAGGACGGGTGTCCCGGGAGCTGTCACATCCTTGCTAGCACGTCCACCCTGAGGACAGAGCAGAGCAGAGCAGAGCGGAGGAGGCGCCCGCACAGGCCTCGGCCCCACGCTGTGCTCGGCAGGCGCTATGCAGTCAGGGTCATCGCCTCTCTTAGGAAAACAACCCCCGCGCACACCCCTTGACCCAGGACACCATGTGGACGCAGGCAGGTCACCCTCAGAGACGAGGGGGCACTCGGGCTCCTGCCTCTCTGACTTCAGGGCCTTCTTGGCAAGGAGATGCCACTGCGGCTCCTCCTGGTGTGCAAAGTGGGCAGGACTTTGCCAGGGCAGTTTGGCCGCGTCCTGTGTTTGGGGACAAGCCCCCCCCCGCCCTCCACTGACCAGGTACAAGAAAGAGAAGGAAAACGCACAGAGAAAGGCCTCGTCCCTCCGCTGCTGGCCTCAGTGTCCCAGACACGCACTGGCCACGGCTGTGATGCACACACCAGCGGCTCTCACCGCAGTCCAGACGGACCCTTCTCCTCACCCATTTCTTCCGGTCCAGGGAGTCACCACTTCCCTCCTCCACATGATCAGACTCGAGGGGCCATGGTATCCCAAGGACTCAGGGCCCCCGCCGGGGAGCCACGTGGCTCCTCCTGCCAACAGGTCTGTTGTCCACTGTCCCACTCTGTACAGGAGCCCAAGTAACACAGCACTGCATATTGGTCCCATATTTCTCACCAGGACAACCTTGACCTTCGGGATCTGTGTCTCCTGCCTTTATTAAGGTTCGGGTGCCCTTGAACCAGACACCTGCGGCGAGCACGAGCTCCATTATTACTCACATTTGTCTGCAGGCTCCACAGAAGCCGCCAGGGCGCGGGTGCAGGAAGAGGCTTCAATCAGGCGCCTTGGTTCTGAGTAGAAGCAGAAGAGATGACACAAGCAGGTGAGACATTGTCCCGGAGCCCCGCTGCTCCCTTCCATGTGACAACCTTCTGGAGCCCAAAAGAGGGCTCTGGCCATTCCTGCCACATGGGCACAGGACACCTGTGAGCCACAGGCACGCTCGACTCCCCTCCTGTTGGACCTCAGATTGCACACGTAGTCATCGCCTCCGACTCGTACGCCACCAGTGCTCATCATCGATCCAGCAGCCTCTCTCTCCCTCATTGATTTGTACATGTTTGCTAATAAAATCGCGAGTTCTGACGAGGATTCTGTGTCCTGAGATACGCAAAACTCAATCCCGGGGGCCTTGGGGATTGTGATCTGTGTAGGGTGAAAACTCACATTCGTGTGTCTCTTTCATGTGTTATGCTCAGTTGTGCACATGTGATTAATCAAGCTAATGTTTAATATTGCCCCTAGTTATTACAGAGATACACTAGCATTGCCAAATGTATCCCACAGTCTCTAATAATTCAGGAATAACTTTAAAAAACACAAATGTATACAAGAACTTTAACTGTGACACTGGTCTTGTGCTCCCAACCGGGAGAGGCATGGATGAAGTTTTCCATCTTGGAAAATGTGGGTTGTATGTGTCCTCTCTGATGGGTACAAGGCATAAAAGAAAATATGGAAAGTGGTGTGGAGGACCCTTAACTACTGAAAATGGAACTCCCAGTCGACCCAGCAATCCCATTTTTAGGAATCGACCCAAAGGTTACAAAAACCCTAATCCAAAAGGACACCTGTACCTGGAGGTTTATTGCAGCACTCTCTACACTAGCCAATAGATGGAAGTAACCCAGATGCCTCAAAACAGACAAATGGATCGGAAAGCTGTGGTCTATGTACACGATGGAATACTATTCATCAAAGAAGGCAGACATGTCATTCGCAGCAACATGGATGGAGTCAGAAGGACTCATGCTAGCAGATATAAGCCAGAAAGAAAAAGAGAAACTGATGGTCTCGCTAATATGAGGGATAGAGGGAAAACAAACAAACAAATGGATAAGAAAAATTTAAGACTCTCAGAAAAATTGAAACATAGAGCAAGAGAGGGGGAGGAGGGAAATCAGGAGTGGGAGGGGCATAAAAGACTAAGACGATGGTTCACGGGTGATAAGGTGGTGAGAGAACCCCAGGGTAGATAAGGATGTAAAAGAAAACAAATAATAAAAAGAAATTAAAAAAAAAAAACAACAACAACAATGTAAGCCCTCTCGCCACTGACGCTTGCTTTCCTCATTTTGTTGACTGCCTTATTAAGGTCTTTTTAAGTCAGTCACAGAATAGGTATTTTTCTATTAGTGAAATGAAGTAGCATATGTGAGTCTGAGCCACAACAAAACCGACTCAATTACCTACAGGAATATGATCTAGGGGTGAAGACGCGACTGTCTGATGGCTTTATCAGATGCCGTGCACCTGTCCTTGCCACATATGCTCACGGCTGAACGTTTCATCTTTTCCTTTTCATATGACTTAAAAACCTAATAACCTATAACTAGCCCATGAATAAGACCGACTCTCGACAATGCCAACACTCCTACACGTCTGCTGGTGTCCCCTGCTGAGACGCCCACGCCACACCAATCATCAGTGACATCAATGACTCTCTTTTCCTCCATGTAAACATGTGCTCTTTGGCTAAATTCATTCGTAATACACATAAGCAAAAATAACACTCATTATTCTTATTTGCTTCTGCTGTAAGAGAAGAACGCTGTCCAAAGCCAACCTGATGGTCACCCTGTGAATTCTATTTCACATACTCTACTAATGCACAAAACCCTTTTGTGAGACCCAAAGCCCAGGATAAGACTGTTACTCACATCACTATCCTGGGCCTCACAGGGAGAAGCGCTGCTGACCGTGAGGCCATGGGGACACCCATGCCAGCTCCAGTGTATCCATCCTGAGAAGGGAAAGACAGAGCAGAGGGACGAAAGGTTGAGACCTTATGCTCACTGGCCCTTGAGCGCCTTCTATAGGCAGCCGTTCTTAACAAGCCATCGCAATCGTCTGCATCTTATTTCCCTGTGGATTTTCTCCATTGTCCAACAACAACATCACAATAAAATGGGTGAACGCTAAGACTAAAGCCAGGAGCGGCATGTATTCCTGACATTTGACTACAAGGTCCTGCAAACAGAGCTCCACCAGGTTTCCTTCACACTGGACCTCAGATTTCATACGTAGTCATCGCGTCCGACTCGTACGCCACCAGTGGTCATCATCGATCCAATATGTCCCTCTTTCTCCTCATTCATTTCTAAAGGCTTAGGAGTAAAGCACTAACCCACTCTAATTTTAAGTGTTACGCATCGCCACAAAGAGAAGAGCTCGATGTTCATTTATGTTCATTGATATACTCCTACCTATAAATGTCAGATTATTCTGCTTTGAATACATGGACTAAAAGGCATCTTGTTTCATCGATGTCATATTTATTGGTGAAATACATCACCTTATTTCTTTGTAGTTCATACTTTCTAATAACGCTGCGAATAACCTTTTAAAAGTTACCCTTAAGCCAAGAAATGTGACTCACATTTATTGTTATCTTAGCGAAAGGCAGAGACCATGGCCGAGCTTGCACCGTGGGGGCAGCGTGGGTCATCTCAACGGAGTCTGTTCTGAGCGGAACAAAGCAGACAATAATGCAAAGATTTAGATACTGTTTGTTGGTTCCAAAATTCCATCTTCTATTTAGTCAATTACTAATCAATGAATTGGAATGATGTATAATTCATTTTCCTTAATTTAACCAATAATGTATAGCCTTAGAGATAATACATACATATATAAATAAATATATAAATATGTACATAAGTATGCATACATTTATATATTTATTTATATAGTATGTATCGATAGCATTCTTCGCCTAACTAGAACTTTTATAATTGGACAATCGTTCGCCACCTTCATCTTTTTTAATTGCATGTGTCATTATTATTTCGTCGATGCAGTTATAAAAACACAAAATAGAAGGTGTGGCCATAAAGACTCAAAGCAAGATCCACCTATGTTCCTGTCTCCCCTGTAGGATCACGTCACACAATGGGACTGGACTAATTTCATCTCCCTGGACCTCAGAGTTCCAGGCACGTAGTCATCGCCCCCGACTCGTACGCCACCAGCGGTCATCATTGATCCAGCAGAGACCCTCCTTCCCTTCATTCATTTCTGCATTATTTATCGACTCATTCACTTTCAGAAATATCGCTTTAAAAGCCCGTGATTCACAAAAACAGAGTCACCATCACCCTAAGCTATAAATAAAATAACATCACAAGAAGATCTATCTTTAAGAATACGCTGCAATTCATGTAAACACGAATACACCTAGTTCCTAAGATTCACTGTTTTCCTGAACTACTTCCGCTCACTTAACTGGAATCTAGAGAAACTGACTGACAACACACCGAATGCCCTGAAGATGAAACCCCCTGGAAAGGAGACAAGGACCTGAGTCATCACTCACATCAGGAGCCCTGTATCTCTGGTGACCCCGCCATCCCAGAGCACATCCTTGTGGAGCAGTGCACCACCAGCGTGACTCTGTCCACCCTGAAAAGTACAAAGCATGCGGATAACAAGATAAATAACAAAACTCTATCCCCAGTAAGGTGCTACTTTTCTCTACTCACCCACTTAGGAAGTGCACAAATATTTCTCAATGCAGCTATCAGCTCCTCTTAACAGGAAAATCTGTCACAAACATGATACTGACTTGGAGCCACTGGCTGCTACGCATCCATGTCTGGATGATCTTTCGCCAAAGAGGTGGCCGCCGAATCATTGCTTTCTTAGTGTTTCAACCTTATTTCGTAGTGTGTTAGTTCTATTGCTAATACCTTTCACACAGTTGCTTATGTTCATGTAATAGTTCATCATTACCTCGTGAGCAATAACCAAACTACGTGAACACAATATAAGAATATGGTATTTTTATATTCTGACATCTAAGCATAGAAACAATTCAGTGGAGGGAATAAACTGATTATCTGCATGTTGGACCCAAGTTTCAGACAGGACTGCAAGGTCCACAATGCCTGTATTTGATACTTTTCACTTTATTTTTATTTTTGTATAAATTCAATAATTAACTCATTGATAAGAATAAAAGTAACATAATAATAAAGTAACAAATAATAATTTGACTGAACTACTTAACCTAATAATTTTATAACTATAATATTAGAATTGTATTACAACTATAATAATTATTATTATAACCTAACTTAAGAATTACTTAATAATAATAAGTAATAATAAGTAAAAGTACTATATTAATAAAACCACAAGGTTGAAGGACATAAAACTGACCAACATCACTATGCAGAGAATTACAACCCAGGTCAATGAGATATCACCACACACACGTGGAATGGTCATTATTTTTGATAAGAATAGAAATAATAATTGAGGAGCGTAGGGAGGAAAGGGAACCTTTATGCATGGTTGATGGGAAAGTACATTGGGCAGCCGCTATGGAAGTATGGCAGCTCCTCAAAATAATACAAACAGAAGCGTCATATGATCATGCAATTCAGTTCCAAAGAAAATGAAAATGCTGACTCAAAAGCGATGTCTGCCCTCCCCAGATTCACAGCAGCTTTCTTTATAACAGCCAACACTTAGCTGTGAACCAAACATCTACCATGGTGACTGGATGAGAATGTGGTACACACCCAGGTAAACAGCACATGATGATGTTTCATGGTGGTAGACAGTGGATCGCGTATGTTGCTTGGGTTTGTAGTGGGCTACCCCATTTAGGTTTGTGTAAACATACTCAACAACATGTGTGCGATGATGAAATAGCCTGGTGACACCTTTCTCAGAAATAATCCTGCCGTTAAGTGGTGCACGACTATATAGATCTGCAATGGAATATTATTCACTCAGAAAAAGGAAGGAATGCCATTTGTGACATTTATCACCTTAGCTAAATGAGGGCATTATGCTTAGTGAAGTGAGAGAGAGAAGGATCAGCACCTATGAGTTCATGTATATGTAGAATTGAAAGGAAAAAATAAAAGAATGAATTCATAGATTCAGGGACTACACTGGTCACCACCAGATTCAAAGAGGAACAGGCAGGCAGAGTGTATAAAGGTGGACAGACTGGCAGCAATACAGTAAATAGGTATATGGGCAATGTTACGTACACTGTGCTGACACAATACCTTATTGTGTGTTTACAGTTGCTAAGAGACCAGACAGCAAATGGTCTCATCACAAGAAAAAATATTAGTGACTATGTGTGCTGGATGTTAGTTATTTTATGGTAATCACTTCATGAGATACGTCTATGTCAGATCAATAAGTCGTATATGTGAAAGTAATATTTTTTGTTAATATCCCAAAAAAAATTTTAAAATTGTCAATAAAAAATCCTTCAGCATCTCTATTACCAGTTTATGGAATCAATTCTATAATTCAAATATATTTGAATCTTCCATTAAAATGTACAACCCTGTACATATTAATAAACATAATGCTTAATATACTGATCTTTGGGTGGTAGCTAATTTTTAAAATTTTAATACTTTGTGTCATGTCCTTTAACACATGACCATCACTCACCTCTGTCTCCTTCCATGTGCACACACGGTATGACAATCTTGTAACTACCAAGGTCGAAATCAAATCAACCATCCATTTTGAAGAGCATTGAGCAAATGAATGCAAAAATGCACTAGCTATTTCCTCCATTTGAAATAATTAATTTGCATCATTGTAAAACTAACTAATTTATGGCAATATTTATTATTTTTCCTCTTGAAGCACACATCAAAGTTGTAACATTATCTATTTTATTTCATTTTTTATTGATTGCACATACATATCTGTCTCTATACAAATACATATATATACAAGTATATATAGAGAGACAGATATATATATACAAGTATATATAGACAGATATATATATATACAAGTATATATAGACAGATATATATATACAAGTATATATAGACAGATATATATACACACAAGTATATAGAGAGACAGATATATATATACAAGTATATAGAGAGACAGATATATATATACACAAGTATATAGAGACATATATATATACAAGTATATAGAGACATATATATACAAATATAGAGACAGATATATATATACACAAGTATATATAGAGATATATAGACAGATACATACATATATACAAGTATATAGAGAGACATATATATACAAGTATAGAGAGAAACAGATATATATATATACACAAGTATATATAGAGACATATATACAAGTATATAGAAAGACATATATATACAAGTATAGAGAGAGATTATATACACAAGTATATATAGACAGATATATATACACAAGTATATATAGAGAGACATATATATACAAGTATATAGAGACATATATATACAAGTATATAGACAGATATATATATACACAAGTATATATAGACAGATACATACATATATACAAGTATAGAGAGAGACATATATACACAAGTATATATATATATATATATATAAAACACATCATTGTCTGCCTCAAGGTTCTCCCATCACCAAATATCACTATCTTTATCATTCTTACTTGATACACATCCCTGTTCAATTTACATTAATATCCTTGGCATTTACCACATTTCAGCAGTGAACAAAACTTTACCTGTTGGATTTTATTCCAGGACATAAGTCTTTAGGTCACTGATTCTTTATATTTTTATTCATTATTCTCTATTGAGCTAATGCTGGTTTACAACACTGGATGTGATTTAGAGGTCTGGGTTCCGACCTCGTGAGCTGATGTTACCACACTGCACCCACCAACAAAAAGCCCCCCAAATCCCCCACACCACAGTCCATTGGGCATGATGCCCACTTTGCTTCCCACCTTCACCATTACCCTCATATTGAAGTGCTCAGACCAAGAGCACAGCTCTCATCTACGTCTATTCTCTCCACAGAATCAACTCCACAGGGGCAGGAGGACTAAGTATCTTTTGCGTTGACCCGTGGGACACCAGACCAGCGCAAATCTGCTCCAAGGTTCACAGACCACAAACCACAACTGGTTCTGGAGTGGCCTTTACTTTCATGTCGACACACTTTATGGATCGATCATTACTCCATTCATCAATTCATTCATTTACTCATCAATTCATTAATACGCGAATTAATGATCATGAATTCATTCATTCATCAAGATTCATTCATTCTTTAATACTCAAAAAGACTCTGGATACAAAATCTCAAAAGAAGACACTTGAATATCTAATTGACCCTTCAATATCTCAATATCTCTAATAATTCTCAATATCTCTAGTAATAATTGTCATTATCTCAATATCGCTAGTAATCGTCACTAGAATCACCGACTACAGATTATTCATTAACTCATCTCCATGCTTCAAGTACAAATTAATTAGCCTCATACGTCACTATTTTTACTATTTTAAAACTTTGGGTGATTATGGGTTGTTTCTTAGACTTTTAAGTAATGCACCGAAACCCTTTCACAAAGATCACAAAACTGATAGAAGAAGATTTGCGGTTACTCACAGGAGAGTCCATGGTCCCAACACACAGATGCAACCGTCCAGCTTGCGGTCAAGGAGACACTTGCAGGCGATCAATCTAAGGAGCAGAAGACAGAAGATGATGATGATGACTGGGAACCACCAGCCCTTGCAGCCCATCTTCCATTCAGTCCATCAATTATTACTCAGTGTCTTCAATAAACATTATAATCCTATTCTCCCGAACCACATTTTATCACTGGCCAATATCTCATCTTTAACGTTGTACTTATTATTTCAGTGATCCACTTATAAGATCAGAGCTCAAAATGAAGACCTTCCTGTATTCTTGATGGATCACTTCCACCAAAGAGAGTAAGCTGGACAGCTTCCCTGCTGGACCTCAGACTTCACACATAGTCATCGCGTCCGACTCATACGCCACCAGTGGTCATCATCGATCCAGTACGTCCCTCACCATCTTCATTCATTGCTCCAGCTATTGACTAACTCACTCTTGGCCAATAATAATCTAAACAGAATCATCCTGACATCAATCATTCATTATTTTAAACTTCATGTAGCAATCTAGAGTTCATGTTGAGTTTGTATTTGTCACTGGGACACAAAAGCTACCTCTGACCATACAACACTTTCAAGAATAGATACTGAATACCCAAAACATGCCCTGAAACCAAGACAACAAGCTGAACTCTTACTCACACTGGTCTCTGAGCTCCAGACACAGCTGCTCTCACAGGCCTCTTCATCCCTTGGAGGGCAGCACATCACAACTCCTGGGTGTCAATGCTTGGGTTACAGAGGATACTAGTGATACAGAAAAAAAAAAAAACAAACAGAGCGATGTCCACTGAGCTTCCATTTCTACATTTCAACTACTTGTTCATTTAAATACTTTATTCATCATTAATGCCAATTTTTTCTCAACCAAAATAATAGCCTCAGATTTTAGAATGATCCAGAAAACAAACATTTATTTTTAATTATCTATATTCCCTGTCCTTAGTCACTAAAGTAACACCATTTATTTCTTAGTGGGAAACTGTTTTTCAAAGTATTAATAATATTTGTCTATGTTCAATTTTTATCAATAATATATCTTTTTCTTATCATATTACATACACTTCTTTAGTGGGGCTATCACAGATCCATCAGTATAAATCTAAACCCCTAAATAGTAACCTCAAATAAGAACATGCTCTTTACATATTCCTCACATCTCTCATTACAGTCAAATAAGCAGAATGGTTCTCTTATGTTGGACCTCAGTGTTTCAGACACAAATAATTGTCTAGGAGATTCACCACCACTCATCATCCTTGATTAAGAGGGACTCCCGTTCAGTTCATTGATATCTACATGTGTATCAATTAAATTAGTAATACATCAACAATAATGAATTAAACAAAGAATTAATAAAAAACAAAGGACGAGATACTTGAATATCCATAACATCTTAAGCAGATTCCATCACTTACGTTTAAAATCTCGACATTGCATTTGTCAGTGTATCAATAACCTACGTGTCTGATTTATCACTGGGCAGTGGCTGGGCTTACAAAATCTTATTTATTTCTTCTTAATAATACCATGAGAACCCTAAGCAGATGACCTGGACCAAACGAAGAACTCTGCCCATTACTTACCTCAGTCTCTTGACTCGAACAAAGAACCTACCTCCCTGGACCACAGTGCAGGCTGAGACCAGCTCATGCTCAAGTTCCGAAAAGTACACACAGAAGAGGTGATAAGAACATTGAGACTGAATCTGTCCCTGGCACCACTGTCATAAGAAATGAAAACGCCCAAAGAGAGAGAGAGCCCTCATGCCTTTGGAGCAGAACCTCAGCGCTCCAGACACATAGCGGTCATCATCTGTGACTCACACACCACCAGTTCTTATCATCGACTCAGAAAAATTCTTCTCTCCCATCAGGTATATATACTGTTCACTGATTAATTCACTAATTACAAACGTCAGGCCATATCATTCATAAAAACGAATAAAACTTTGATATTCCCAAAGTGATTCTTGGACCATCCTTGCATGATCATCTCTCCCCTGGAATATTTCTTAATTATTATTACTAATTGTTAGTTACTAATCATTACTAGCTACCAGTATGATTAATTTCAAACATGCATTCGATGCAATGGCTTCTTAGTGAATTAACCTTGAAGTCATCAACAGGCTAAAGATGACCTTCCTTGCCCATATTTCAAACATTTTAATTATATGAGGACTTGGACAAACCACCCAGACCAAGACAAGAAATCTGATGATGCTCACACCAATTTCCAGGATACTGTAACAGATGCAACGCTGAACACTGGGGACAAGGAAAAACCTTAAATCAGGTCCAGGGATTGATTCTAAGGAATGAAAGGCAATAGGAGAAGAATGGCTTAGACATTCTCTCCAGGGACCCCCCTACCTTCGACAGCCACAGTTACACATATGACACTCTACTTGGCGTCTGTGTCTTAAGCACAACAACTCTGAATCCTGCCCTTGACCCCAAGTCTCAACACTGACTATGATGTCTAAGGCCACATCATCTTCACTGTAAGAGGTGAGAGTCAGGTACCATTTATTTCTAGCTGAACTTCAGGGTTCTCCTAGTATATCAATTGCTCCAGCTCATCCTATAGTTTTATAATTGGAAAGTACTTCATTACTTCCCTCTTTCTTTACTTGTATATTGACTTATAGATTCTCTCATTTATCCACGAAGATACAATGAAGATACAATGGAAACACATGAATACAAAGACCATGAACAGACCCTTTCCCACTTCTGAGCCCTGTGTGTGAGAGTTCCATCCTGGGGGGAGGGAATAATCAGACTTCTGCCCAGCTGGACCTCAGATCTCCATGTGTTTTCATTGTACAAGTCATGATGATGACCAAAATTCATCATCGATCCAAGACCATCCCTTTGCCCTCATCCATGTCTATTTCCCATTGGTTAAATCATTAACTCACTAATCAAAACTCTAAACAGCACAATTTTTAAAAGGCCAAGAAGAGCCTTTTGGTCCTGAATCAGCTTACAGAATGTCTCACTTGGACATCTCTCATTCATTTACTATTCTTCACCTACGCATTGATCATTGAAAGTGTCCTATAGCCCAGAATTAACATGGAGAGCTAAAGACATTGCCTTTGACAACATCCCACACTTTCCTATAATACTGAGACTCTTTTTTAAAATAGGCACAGCACCCAGGACTCACATCAATCTCTCCATGTCCCAAGTGGGGGGGGGGGGGCGCAGAGCTCAGCAGGGGACGATCCAGTTCAAGGTGTCCATTCTAAGGAGACAGAACAGAGCCAGAGACACAAACCCTAAGGATGAGTCTGCATTCACCTCACTTTTCGCATTTTGTTTACTCAGTGTTTCCGTGTTTCAGAATTTTTTCTCTGTTCGTAATATTGGATGAAGAACCCGGAATGTGGTGGGGGGGGGGAACTCTCACCAACGCAGCCACAGGCAACCTCTCCAAGAGACAGTCCTTCCACCCATGCATCCAAGCATCAGTGTTTCCAGTTGTGATGGACATGTTTCGCCTCATCATCTACGTGGCCAAGGCGTCCCCTGGTCCCTCTAAGTATCTGTGTTCAGTGGTGATGTCAGCAATCTGGGAACAGGAGCATGCGTGTGTCTATAAAACAAACGGGATCACAGTCGTTGCGCGTTCCGATGACTCCCACAGAATCGCTCAGAAGAAGGGAGGACTCACGCTCCGCAGGTGACTCAGGACCCTGAAGGCATCACACATTCCAGGTTCTCTCGCTGTCCATCTCTCCTTGCTGTCTGTCCACACGGCATCTCTGCACTTGTGGCTATAGCCACATGAATTGGTCTTTGACTAATAGAATATATATTAGTCAATATATATCACTCAATAACATTAATAGATCATATTAATATATAATATATCTATATTATATTATTGACTAATAGATAATGTAGATCTATATTATTGACTAATATATATACTAATATATTAGTATATAATATATACTAATATTAGTATAATAATATACTAATATATTAGTATATATATTAGTCTAATATTGACTAATATATATACTATACTAATATTGACTAATATATATACTAATATATATACTAATATACTAATATTAGTATATATATTAGTCAATATACAAATCTCTATATAAATATATATCAATACATTAATAGTATATAACTCATAATTATTCATATACAATATATTGATATTATTAATATTGTGTGACTAGTATATATGAATATATTAGTCAACTATACATCTATACTATATATTAGTCAATAATATATAACAATAAAGACACATGGGGCACACAAACTGAGGCAGGAGCTTTGAATATCCCTCATCACCGCTCATGACTGAGATGATCGTTCCCCACGGAGACCGCCTCTCTCACACATCTCAATCCCTCACGCACTCATCAGCAAACTTGCCTATTTCCTACATGCCACTGGGCCATGCTTAACTTCCCCATCAACTCCCTACTTTCCAATAACACCGTGAGCACCTAATGACACGCCCACCCAGGACAACAACGCTGTCCGTTGTTCGGCTCGGTCTTCCTGACAGGGAGCATGACAGCTTGATGGGGACAGTAGCTCGCAGTGGCTCAGGTACTGAGTGTCATGAGCAGATGAGGTGCTGCAAGCGTGGAGGTGCTTCCCTCACTGATGGACAGACACAGATATTTGACAGCCACGCAGACAGGTGCTGGGGGTGGAAATATTTACTTTTCCGTAATAAATCAAATGTCAACATTGTAACCGACTCCGACAGTCAATATTACTTGTCAGCGGAGGGAGCAACATCACTGAAGAGGCGCACCCGGGGTCTCTTGGTCTCTGCTCCAAGTTATTTTGTTTTGATTGACTCTGTATTTGAGCCATTAACGCTGCTCCCCCATGTCAGCCCCATGGATGTCTGTGTAGTCGCTGAGGCATTATCATCATGTCCATAATGCTCAGGAATGCCTGGGTGCACCATGAGGTCACGTTGATGCAGAGGAAAGGATTAGAAGCAAATGACCAGGTCCTCCACCAGGGGTCTCAAAAGGCCAGGTCTTCCGTGCTCATCACCCCAGAGGCATGGAACACACGCAGGCATCGTGGCCCCAGGCAGGACTCTCCTTATCTTCATTCCTGTCTACATGTTCCATTGATTCACCCACCCATTCTCTGATAATTAAATAATGATCATGGAAACTGAAACCAAGGTCTGTGACCACCTCACTTGTCTGAGAATGACTTCCCAAAAAGAAATAGCTGTCATTCAAAAAGACCTTCGGCATCTTTAACATCTGTCCATAGAATCGATTTCTATAATGCCTTCTTTATATATTATATAATATATATCTCCTACACATTATATGATATATAATTATGTATATTCCATATATAATGTATACATTATATAATTTCTATACATAAATATATATATCACATATATTATATATATTATTAATTGACCGCAAGGGCACCCATTAGTTTAGCATCCTATTTTATATTAAACTCGATTCAATTATATGGCAATAGGTGGCAGTCACCAACTCTATTTCACGTGCTTTAAGGAGGTCGTGTAACCTAAGGTGTGCAAAATGGAGGCTTTTTTTTGAAACCCACAAAACCAAGGAAAGCCCTGACTGCACGCCTTTCGCCCTCCCAGCTCCTAACAGGTTTGTGCAGGCGCAGAGCTCCAAGTCACACCTGCCAGGACCGAGGGAGCAGGCCATGGAATGCAGGGCAGAAGAGACAAGGGTCAGGACAGCCACCGTCTGTTTTGTCACCCTGGCATCCGCCCGGCAGTGAGGGAAACAGAGACTAGGGACAAGACCATGCACGTCATCAGCACCCTCTCCCCGCCCCCAGCGTTCTGTAGAATGGCCTCAGACAGGCCAAGGGACCCGCTTCCATTTGAGGGGACCTCAGCAGGCAGGATCCCCACATGGGGCCCGCGGGCCACCACCATCCTCATGGCTCCAATATCGCCCCCTTTTCATTCGTTCCTCTGCATAATTTATTAATCCTTAATTCAGAATTTACAGTCTCAACATTAATTACTGAGGCCCATAAAGAGCCTGGAGTTCTCGAATATATATTTAAAATCATCCTCCTGTCAATATCGCTTTCATTAATTATTCTCCGCGTTATGATTTGCATTCATCAACAACAGGCCCTTCTCCCACCAACCGCCTCTTTTCCTGTGGGCTATTTGGGCTTCGGCGGTTATCTCCAGCAGCTTCAATAACACAGGGAGTCTCCTTCCCCGGACCGCTGAAAGCAAGAGCGAAGCGGGTCCGCCTCCGCCGAGGAGATGAGCGTCACCAGGGAACGGGCGACGGACGGCGCGACAGCCCACGGCCCCCGCGCCGGGCACCACGCATCGTGTGGCCCAGGCCTCCGCGCCCTGGAGCCTGCGTTTGGAATTACATCTCCTCACTTAGGTATTCATGAATTCGTCACAGTGTAGAGGCATTTTCTCTTCACAAAAGGAACGCTGTAAACTGGGGACCCCCCCCAACCCTGCTTTCAGCCCTGACTAGGAGTCTTAGAGAAGAGGCGCTCTGTACCTCATACCCCTTGTCTACACCTCATGCCCCTTGTCTACACCTCACGCCCCTTGTCTACACCTCAGGCCCCTTGTCTACACCTCAGGCCCCTTGTCAACACCTCACACCCCTTGTCGCTGCTGGAGTAATGGTTCTTGCCTCAGCCTACCGCCCCTGGGTGCACAGGGCTTCAACTTTTTCTCTCTATCTGAGCTATCACCGATTCATTAATAGGATGATGCTAAATCCTGACTCTGAAAATCAAATTTTGATCTCTGTGTATCACTGACATCCAGCTGGGAAGTCATTTATAACAGGGGATGGGATAGGTTTTTCTTTTGTCTTGGATCCAGAGTTCCAGATTCTTCTTCTTCATTCGATTCTACATTTATAACAATGAAATCATGAACTCATTCATGGGGCATAAAAATCCAGGACCCGTCAAATCCCAAGAGGCCTTTCAGCAAAGCTAAGTTCTGGCTACAAAATCATGTGTGACATGGATGATCTTTCATACATGGGTCTCAGTGTCACACACCATGAGCTGCCTCAACACGCTCTTCCACAGCCTACCTACACCGGGCCACCGCTCATTTTGAGTAAATTCATTACTTTTTAATAATAACATGAATGTTCTTAAACCAATGAAATTAAGATAAGATCTTAGACTGTTACTCATCGTGATCGCTTTTATAACCTGGAGATAACACAATCTAACCACCAGCAAAAAAAAAAGCTGGGGTCGGTTGAGTACCTGTCTTCTAAACAATCCAAGCAGAAACGATGATAAATGACGGAGACGTTTTCCCCGTCATTCCGCAGTGGATTGCGCTGTTTTTTCCTGGCTGCGGACTCACCAATGTATACGGATATACTGTGATGCACATGTGTATGTACACATATGTGCACTTACATAATGACATGTAGGAATGCAATGTGATACATTAACTATTCATGATTTTGCAAATTTATTAATTTAAGGGAGTATTTATTTGCATTTTCTTGTAATAAACTTCAAGATAATAGCTAACTGGGAGCAGGCACTGCTGTGTGTGATTGACACTGTCAATCAAATACAGGGTCTGCTTGGTCTCTGGTCCCGCCTTCATCACAAGTTAACACGGATACTCATTCTCCTGACTACATATTCTAGTGGGAGCAAAGGTTCCCTCTCCTCATCTTTATTCATTTGCGCATTTCTTTCTTTATTCTGCCATTGACACTTCTAGAATAATATTTTAAACTTTTAAAGACCAATCACAAAACAATGTCCACTCCTGACATCTTTCACAGGCTCATAAAAAGGGGACCCACAATGCCTTTCGTGCTGGTCCGAGGCACCTGCTCACCAGCCAGGATGCAAAGTCCACCAGCAGCCCCTACTAGACCAGGACAGTTATCAGCGTGGTCATGTGATTCATTCATAAACATACATAACTCTCCAATAAACATGAATAGAATTCTAGGCTCCCACAGATACCCAGTCGTGTCTTGAGACCACATTCCTCCACCAGCCAAACTCAGTGTTTCATGTTTATAATAATTAAATATGATGCTTCATGCTAATCTGTTGTTCACAGCCTCATGTTAATGAGGTCGGCATGTCTCACTTTCTTTGATTGTATTTAAAAATTCTTAGTAATACAGTAAAAACCATTTGCAAAACAAAAACAGCGGCTTACTCACTCTGCCCTCCATGTTCCTGGCAGAGGTGTGAGCAGGGGCTCAGGATCATGGATGAGGCTTCAGCCAAATGGACACACCCCTTCTGTGGGTACAAAGCAGAGGAGAACAAAAACAGGCTGGATACTGGTCCAGTCATTTGTTTTTCGGCACATGGTAGAGTCTAGATCTTAGCTACTGTGAATGGTGTTACTTTATAGTAGAGACATGTTGTGGAATATTACTCAACAGTGAAAAAGATAGGGCTGTGCCATTTATACCAATGCAGATGGAATTGGAAGTGATGATGTTAAAGGAAATAAGTACAGAAAAAGATAAATACCAGATGTTGTCATTAGTATGTCGACTATAGAGAAGTCAAACTGAGAATCAGAGAAAGACAGTAAAAATCTAATTCTCGAAAGCTGATGATAGAACTGAAACACCCAGAGTGGTGCGGGTGGGGGAGGGACAGAACCACAGAAGGAAGAGAGCACCATGGGTTACGGAGGTGGGCTCTGGGTGATATGGTAGTAGGTACTCTATGGAGGTGGGCTCTGGGTGATATGGTCGTGGGTACCCTATGGAGGTGACCCTGAGGGGTGCATACTGTTACCGAATTAAGGGAACAAATTAACAAAATAAATCTGTTTTGTGCAAAGGAAAGAATGATAGTCTACAGAAAAACTGCATTATCTGACAGAATGTTAAAAAAAAGAAGAGACACGCTCTCCACTGCGTCTTCATTCCACCAGCACTTAGTCAATCACATGGGTAATAACAGGTCATTATGCCAATTTAATTCCTCATACTCAAGTGAATAATACCCAGATTGCCACTGACACAGATTGTGAACTTCGCACGCATTATTGCAGAAAGAGGAAAGAGGCTGGTCCTATTTATTTTGTTCATCTTTAGTATTTATAATATACAAATACGTCTCTCGCCATCACAATTGTCTTTGGACAATTTTTTGCCACCAGCATCTTCATTTACACTTTGTGGAATCTAGATTCGACGAGTGCCTTATATTTGTAGCCGAACAGCAAAAACCCATGACTCATCCTGCCTCACGAGCTGGAAGACCGATCAGCAGACACGCTCCCCACACCCAGCCCAGCCACCATAGGCCATGCACAGTTGCACACGCGTGTAGGTTTGTCTAGTCATTAACTTGCTAGTAAATATACACAATACACACAAAAGTAGGACACCATTCTAGGGAATCACATATATCCGCTGAGGGATTCACTTCTTTTTTAAAAACTATTTTTTTTATTTTTTAATTTGATTGCATATAAATCTACCTATCTATCTATCTATCCATCCATCCACCTATCTATCATCTATCTATCTATCTATCTATCTATCTATCTATCTATCTATCTATCTATCTATCTATCTATCTATCTATCTATCTATGTATCTATCTATCTATCTATCATCTATCATCTATCTATCTATCTATCTATCTGTCTGTCTGTCTGTCTGTCTATCTATCTATCCATCTATCCACCTATCATCTATCTATCATCTATCTATCTATCTATCTATCTATCTATCTATCTATCTATCTATCTATCTATCATCTATCTATCTATCTATCTATCTATCTATCTATCTATCTATCATCTATCTACCTATCTATCTACCTACCTATCTACCTACCTATCTACCTACCTATCACAGGTTTAAAAACTATTTTAATTTAATTTATTTACATTAATTAAGCATTTTGGTCATACATTGCTCTAGTCTTGAGAAATAAACACCCAGCAGTCCCCCTTCAACGTGGAGTGCAGAGAAACTAAACCAAAGGTCAAGAAAAGTCAGAACTAGCTGCTGCCGCAGAGCTGAGGTGCACAGCAAAATGGGGTGCAGAACAGAGTGGGGCGGCGAACCCCGGGGACAAGGAACTCATTTCAGCAGAGACTGACACTCCTTAACGGGGCTCAGGTTTCCTGTAATTTTCCACACTGCCCACTGATCTTGCACAGGGTGACACCGGTATACAGCACGGATCATGGTGCAGAGGTCCAGGTCACACCATGTACCGCAGGTGGAGGTCGCCACACCCCACCCACCTCTCAGGCACCCCCGTCACCTACACCCACAGCCGAGCCTCACCCCAGGGTGTCTGACCCCACAACAGCAGGTCCCGGGGCCCAGCACGGCCGGCCGGATGGACATGCACATGTCTCCATGCTGCTGGGACGAGGCGCAGCAGATTGCATGGACCGTGAAGACCCTTCAATCAGCACAAGTGGCGCACTCCGAGGGGAGCCGAGCTGAGCAGATGGCAAGAAAATGAGCCTCTCCTCCTCGCTCTCTCCACTTCAGCCGGACGCCCAGGCCATCCAGGGGAGCACAGTACTCACGTCCTCTTAAGACGGTGGCCAGCTCTGAATGTGCCACCCGCCCTGAGCACCAGCCCCGTCCACGCGGGACCCGTGACAGAGGCTAGGCCAGAGAGGGGCCAGCAGGGCAGCGTTTTCTCTTCGGGCACCAGCATGTTAACAGCTATTGACAGGATAACTGGCCTCCCCGCTTCTTGCTATCACTGGACAATGATTAATCGAACACACGAACACATCAATACCTATTCACTTGGATATCGGTTGAAGGGTGTTCTCTTCGATCCAATGATAACAACAGATGACAACGCAGGAGGAGAAAGACCCCCTTGTCTGACCGAGCCCTGAGCTGAGGGCAGCATCAGTACCAAGGACCAGGCCAGCAGTGACCAGCGCTGGTCTGCGGACGGCGATCAAGTCGCCATTCAACTGGCTATTGATTATGGATGACGTCAGCAAATCAATAAAATACTCTTAAAAGCTTGTGATTCACACAGCCCAAGAATAGACTTGGTATCTCGATTATTAGCTGCTCGAATCCCTCTCACCTCAGTAATTGCTGACATTAGTTCTTCTCACAGATGCATGAATCAGTGCAAAGCTTCCTATTAACCCCACATTAGTCACCGGCTACAGTCAGCCTAATCTGATTATGCCGCATGCTCTGTAATAATAAACTTAAATTGAATAACGTCCTTAAGTCAAACACCCAAATCGAGCCATGGCTGGGCTAGGACTCACAGTCTCTGCTTGCCCGACAGATGGATGGAATCAGCTCAGATGGTAGAAGGTGCGGGAACCAAGTCCGTTCATCGTGATCAGGCCTACGGAGCGAGGCAGGGGATGGAAAAGAGAAAAATAAGACATTTCCCCATTGATCCTATCACCATCCAGGCCATTCCTCTTTGATTCAAGTAGCTGATAATTTTCCACAAAATGTACATTCTCCCTTTACAGAAGAAACCATCGAAACGTTGAAACTAACCCACAACAACGAAACAGACTCTCACCCAGACCCAAGGCCCTTGGTGCACGAGAGAACACCCTTGATCCACTTTCTTCTTAATGAACATGAGTGTTGTTCATGTTCTTTATCTTTCCCCTCATCGCCTATGTTCATATCTGGAGAACAAGGCGCCTCCTTCTTCTTCTACGCCATTATTTATTTAGCGAGTCTGCCATTGATCCATCAACAACAGAAAAATCTAAGCCTATGAACTCCAAATTAGAATATGCACCTGTGTTCCTGGCATTTGTATACAGGGTCACCCCAAGAAAAAGCCAGTTATGTCCATGTTCAATTGTCAGCGAGGTATTACTCATCAGTCGTGATTCACTGTCATGGTTTGAACCAGTGGTCCGTGACTGGACCTCTTCCGGGTCATTCTTCTCTATAGCTATATCAACTAATGATAATGATTACCATGCATTAATGATAATCAATATATGATTCACAGAAACCAAGATTCACCCCTCTACACCCCTGTATAAACCTGTCTATACACCCCTATTTAGACCTGTCTATATACCCCTATGTTGGACTGTCTATACACCCCTAGATAAACCTGTCTATACACCCCTAGAGAGACCTGCTTATAAAGTCACGTCCCACACAGTCATTGGTCCATATTTTTGCACATAGCCACGGGCTGGGGAAGGCTCATCACGTGTGCACTATTGGGGTGCGGCTCACTTTCCATCACTTCACGGCCACACTCCCACACCGGTGACTCCAACGCTGCTCACCACGGTCTCCTCCCTGGTGCCCAAGGAGGGAGCAACTGGTAGCCAACAGGTGCCGAGGTCAGCCCTGAAAGCACTGAGCAGAAAGGACGGTTGAGAGTCTGAGCCAGGCCACCACCCAGACTGCCACCGTCACCCGCTCCCACACCATGTCATGGGGAGGCTGGCTGGGTGTGGAGATGGTCCTTCTTCTCTTCCTAACCTAAACTGCAAACTCGTGGCTCAGTGAGAGACTAGGTCTCGCTATTTTTGCCGGTGGAACCGCAGGCTCTTGTTGCCCGGGGTACCACAGACTCAAGCCATCCCCAGCCTCAGCTTCCCAGGTAGCTGGGATTACAGGAATGCGCCACCATGCCCAGCTATTTTTTTGGAACTAGGTCTCGCTACGGGCCCCAGGCGGGACTCGAACTGCGATCCCTAGCCCCGGCCGCTTCATAGGCTGAAGCTTACAGGCACGAGCCACCATGCCTGGCTGGGAATTGGTGCTTTTAATCACAGATGAAAACTATTCTGTTGTCAGGTTTGCTTCAGCGTAATCATTTTTCTATCAGTTCTAATAATCTTCTATGTCATTGAGAAGCCTGTGAATTGTTTCCTAGGATTCAAAACAGCCAAGCAAACAGATAAATATCATTTAAAAATATTGTCAAGACATCACAGGAACACAGTCTACCTTTCTGCTCTAGAATAATATGTACATGAATTCTTATCAATGTCAAAATGTTAATTTTCAGTAGTTAAATGGAAGAATATTGCTTATTTATTTTTTATTATATTATTTATTTTATTTGACGTCATTATCTACGCCGGGGTTCTCCCACCACCTCATCACCCATTAACCATCTTAGTCTTTTGTGCCTCTCCCACTCCCAATTCCCCCCCCCCCCC